>CM039133.1:6867923-6881820 GCA_022036555.1 Microstegium vimineum
CTTGTGCTTTTTTTTTCAAAATTTTACTCTATTTATGCTATACTACTACTGTATACTTGTGTAATAATTCCTGCAATAATATAATGATATCTCGCACAGCACCGATCTCCACCGCTGTTCTCCCACTCAATTCACATTCCTCTCCAATAATGATATCCTAATGCCACTATTAATCTCCATTATTCACTACTACAAAATAGACCTTTGGTCGATATACCAAATGATATTCACTACCACAGAAACGATTTGCAACAACAGGAATTCTCAATATCTAGAGTCGTCTCTAAAAATTGGCTCCAAAACAAGCCATATCTGTAAATGTATTTAATTTCTAGGGCAGCTTGGATTTCCAGCCTCCTCCAAAAATGCCTCTATCTTTAGAGGCGGCTCTAGATCATGCCACCTATAGAAATGGATGCTAAAAGCACATATAGCGATGTATGATTAGTCGTGAAAAAGTTATAATTACAGACCTTTGTAGTTGGTATAAGTGGTGTCGCACGCTAAAAGTCTTTAACGACTGACAACACTTCTGACTGATCGTTTGTTGCACTGAATAATTATTGCGACAAACAGTCAACCATTAGTCTTTAGCGATACATATAATCCGTAACAATCTTTACCGACTGATAATTCAAAGTTATAATTCCTTTCACGACTAATGGTTCAATGGGACCATTTAAATGGATTTTAAAAATGAAAGTCATTTGACTGCAATTTTATTCAAAAGTCTAATATAACATCATTGTGCACATTTTGCTATGGCCTAGCGCTCTTTGTAGTACACTTGTAGTACGTACACATCATGCAAATGGGAGGGTTGTAAAAACCATACATCTATTTGGGCTCATATATACACCAGTAACGAGATTGACCAATACTGAGCTCTGGCATATCTTCAGAGGTGAAAGGGTTAATAAGTGTCCCACCTCAAAAAATTACTTCACCCTCTGATAGCTTTTCTATATCTTGTGCACGCTTTAGAAAGCAAACCCTGCTCTTTATCTTTGGCTACTGAGAAATCAGAAATAGAGGATATCAATATTTGGAGATCTAACCAAAAGAGCATTTGGAGGGCAATTTTTATTGGGATCTCTATTACTATCAATATAAAAAGATATAAAGAGGCTCTTGGCTTTGCTCTTAGCATGTCTGCCTCTCAAAATTGATTTACAAAGGCCATGATTCTTTTTTATGTCTCTAGATATTACTAGACACTGACATTTTTATGCTCGTCTCTAAAAATAAATGGAGGTATCTCCTAAAATCTTGTTTTCTTTGTGCAGTAATGGATGCAGATAGATATTAAATCACAGATGTATTGCGTCATGTGTTACATCACTAGTTTGTTGCCTCCAAATGCTTTAATTAGCAAGCATATCCCTACTGTACACCTGTCGAATATGGACGGCTAGCTTAAAAATAATGTTAGCTGGATCTAAATATAACTAGTAAAACAAATCATTGAGCATTGAACATCAATGCCCAAAGCATGTTGTGATACACAAGCAGAATGAAGATGGAAAACCTTGATTTGAGAACATGGTGCAGGTTTTATGTTACATATACCTATGTATAGCTTAGTTGGCATGCATAAATTCGAGTACAGATCAGATGCGGGGTATGAACAACTCCATTATTATGGGTTTTGTTACTCTAATTTACAATAAGAACAGTACCACGTGGTTGGCTGCTGCTGCCGACTCGTACAAGAATTTTTAAAATGTAACATCTCAATCACCTTCTGATATGCTAACAGGAGTATTTTATAGCATTATTAAGCTAAAGGGGCCAATCATCTTGAACCATGTCTGCTTCATTTTTTATGTGACCAGCCATGTCTGCTTCATTAGTCCTCACTGTCTGCTTCATTTTATTTACTATATCTGTACTAGTATTATATATAATCCTATCTTTCCATTACAACCCACTTTTTGTACCTTTGATTCTTGTTGTGTACCTGTTTTCTTTCTATGAGATCAAATGAATCCATGCCCGTCCATAAAGAGTACTGCCATGTGCCCAATGCGTCTCTACTAGAGTCTTGTGTTCTTGTTAGTGCATTCGTGATTCCTTAGTTTTTCCTTTGATTTTCATTTCTGTTTCGCATACGACAAGAACCATGAAAACACAAAAGAGATTAAATGTTCTATAATCCACAAATATTTCTTTAAATTGTCTGTGTACTCTTGTTCAGGAAGTGAGGTCATAACCTCAGCGTGCCCTCTGGGCGTTTGGGAAGAATTTCTACAAGTTTTGGTGTTGGTTCTTCGTGTTCTTGCATTTTTCCTCTTTCTTTCGTTCGATCTCTCTGTGATTGACCTTTTTGCAACCCGTTTGTTCCATGAGGTGCTATGAGTCCCTAAGAAGATTTCTAATGAAGGGTTTGAGCTGAATCGGGATGAGCACTTAGATTGGGCGGTTTTTGTTCTTTTTGGTCTTTTCTTGTTCTGAAGCGAGATCTTTCGGTTCCCAGATTTGTGAGGCATGCAACATTATGATTTTCATGGAGCAAAATCTTAGCTACATTGAGAACCTGCCCACAAAATTTAGAATCAAACAGAGTTGAAACGGAGTAGATTGGACATTTTTCATGCTATTCGTGGTTATTTTGGGGGGGGGGGGGGCACCGGACACTGCTACAATAGCTTCGAACATGCTTCTACAGTGCAGCAGACTTTGCTATAGTGCACATGGTTTGAGCATCTCCTTGAAGGATCAATTACTCTCCAAACCGGCCGGCCTATATAAAAGCAGAAGCATGGTATTTACACAGGCGGCTGACATTATGAACCGCCTGTGTAAATACCTGTAGAGTTAATTTTTTTGATTTTTGTAAACGATCTCTTATGGAAAAACTTTGTACATGAAAGTTGTAGATCTCGAAAAGTTATGAAACTTTGTAGTTCACAACTTTTTCATTTGAAATCATCTTGTCATCGAAAATTACGTTTGAATGTGTCAAATTTGAAATTTAAATTTTTGTAAATGACCTCGGATGAAAAAACTTGCTACATGAAAGTTGTAGGTTTCAAAAAGTTATGAAACTTTGTAGTTCACAACTTTTTCATTTGAATTCATTTAGTGGCTCAAACAATCAATTTACACTCGGTTTAGTATAGAATATGAAGAAGTATTAACGAATCTAGACACAAGTGAGTCATGGGTGGAGTGGTAGAGGAGGTACCACCTGAGCGTGAGGTCTCAGGTTTGAATCCCCGGCGGAGCGCGTTTGCAAATTTTATGTGAAAAAATACTGTGCTTGTCCTAGGATTTAATTTTTTTTTCCGATTTTAAAAACGCGATTTTATTCTACGGATTAATACATGCGGCTGACAAAGTGAACCGTCTGTGAAAACCTTGTTTTCACAGGCGGCTGACAAAGTGAGCCACCTGTGACAACCTTGTTTTCAGAGCCGCCTGTACTGTGGACCGATTAGTACTGACCCCTAGTATAGGCGGTGGGCTTGGCCGCCTGTATAAATGCGTCTACCACCGCCTCTAAAAATGTTTTTTTTGTACTAGTGGCGGGTTCAGTTTTGCACATATTGCTAATGATCTCGAGGAGGGTGACACCAAAGCTATACACATCGTACATTGTCGACAAAGTACCTTCCAAGATATATTCAGGAGGCATATATCCCCTTAATAGTTCAAAAAATGGAAGATGTCAAACAAATAACTTAAGATGAAGGAAAGAAGTAAAAGAAGCTCTATGTATGTCACAATTTAACACTAATTGGTGGTTTAGGTAATTGTGTTTTACACTGTGCCGGCTATGTTGCTGTCTTGAATCACTTGTCTCTCCAAGATTCTAGCTATTCCAAAATCAGCTAACTTAGGATTCATATCAGAATCCAACAGGACGTTGGCTGGTTTAACATTCATATGAACAATGTTTTGCTCATGTAGGTAATGTAGGGCGTTGGCTAAACCCTGGATTATGTGGAAGCGGGAGGTCCAATGAAGTCGACGCTCTGCAGATTAAATACAAATTGCATTGAAGCAACTATATACTGATGATTACTTAGATTCATATGCATGATGTTAGTGCAGAGGCAGGATCAGAAGATACCATAAATAATGTTGTACATGCTTCCATTTGGCAGGTATTCTTCAACAAGAAAAATATGAGTTTCAAAAGACTCTTGCCACCCCTATATGCATTCGTGGCCATATCCCTGAACTCTTATTATATAGGTGTTATTCCCAAAAGGCTCCACATCCTTGCTCTGGAGCTTTGATGCAATACGTAGTTGAGCACTCAATCGTCCCAGAAGAAATTGAGGTGGATCTTGAAATTCCTTTATGGCAACCATGAGTCCGTCATGAAGCACACCCTGAAATTTATAAAATCAAGATAACTATAATTTTCATTTCTGAAAATAAAGCTATAAAAGAAACGCCCTGTGCCCCTGTGTATGCCTGTATGTCCATTAATTAAATTAGGTTTCTAGCTTCTACAAACAATATGAAAAGTAATGTTTGCATAATAAAGTAGAAATGTGATAGGTTACAATATGGAAATGACAGACGGCATTCCTTCAAATTGTGTCTTTGCAACAGATTATGCAAATCAAGGTGTAGGTTTTTAATATATTGCTTATTAAATCTTCAATTGACAATGTTATATGGTTTTACAATGTATTTTGCGTTTGTAAAGATTTTTCTCGTACAAAATAGCATGCCAAGCATATATATGCAGTACCTTGTAGAAAGTGCCAAAGTCACTTGATCCAATCTTATTTTTCTCTGAAAAATTACGTGTAGCATGCTTCAACTCAGATAAGCTGAACTTTCTTAAACCTGTTACAAAAGTAACATATACAACCAACGTTGTTTAATTGAGGTTATGTAAGTGCGCAAGTTTGTAAGAACACAATTTGAAGGAGAACTAATTTCCATGTGCTAAATATTGATAATAATACTCCCAATCTCCCATTTTTATGTAGATTCTATTCCCTTTTCCAGATTTCAAGATATGGCATTGACCACCACTAGCTTTATATTAACATGTGCTTCTCCCTTTATTCGATTCCTATTATGTTTGTTAGTGACAGAAAAAGGTACAAAGGGAATAACAGTTAACCATGCTTTTATGAAAGCTTTTGTAAAAAAGAGTTCTACTATTATAATATGGGTAGAGACAATATTGGTATTGTTTAAAGAAGTCAGCATATATTTGATCAAACATAAAGATGGTGTCCATGATGAAACTAATAATTTGCCTATTACCTAATCATCGATGTATGAATGGGAGTTGTCGAAAATATGCACAAAAGAAATTGCAACCATACCTGGTAACAAAGGAGAAGGTCCCTCAGTTTCTCCTGGCTTATTTTTTCTTTCATCAGATATGCCACTGCAGTTTAATAATGGCTAGGATACTTTTTTATATGAGTTAATAATTAAAATAGTATCCAAAACTCCAATCGAATGCACTAACAATGTACATATGGAAATGTTTTATGGCAATATGAAAGTATACATGCTTCAATAAATGATAACTAACCTAGCATCTTCCGGTGAAGCCGTGGAACTAGAAATAGGCAATGGAACTAGAAACAGGCAATGGAACCTCTATAGTAAATTATGAAAAAAAATGCAAAAGTTGTCAAGCCAATCACAGCTAGCAATTCACACTTAAGATGTTTATAGTCATAAACTATATCATTGAGTATATCATTATATATATCTTGAGCAAACAATTTAAACTATATCAGATTGGATTGCTAACTAGACTTAAGTAACTCAAAAAAAACATTAGGCTTCCAACAAACACATTAATCATTGTCAAATGTCACTTTTATGCAATTTATAGAGGCATGGACACAAAAGCAGTTTAACATATGTCTGCTTTACCAATTGTTATGATCATTCCTCTAGTATGCGGTATACTACATTTGAACGAAACTTATTTTTCCCATTCATGGTCCAATAAATCTACCATGCTACTAATTTTGAGTTTAAAATATTATATTGAATGTTAGCCTTATTTTCTTTTATTTTTGAAGTGTTACTTTATAGTCTACTATGAAATTGCTGAAATACAATACTCTTTTCGTGTTTCTAGTACTTCCTTTGAAATTGTCATATATTTTTTCTTTTGTTGACACTTACCTAAATAATCATGCCCATAGATATATTTGTCCTAAACAGTAACTATGGATAACAGATGAGTTACATTACATCGTGTTTATTTAAGAAATCGTACCTGTAAGGGGGAATCATGAGGTACAAGTGGAGCATCTGTACTTGCGACGATAGGACTAGAAGGAGCTGGCGAAGGTGGTGGTAGTGGTGGTCGTGTGGGTGGACGATGGGGCTGGTGTTTAGACATAGGAGAAGTTACATATGTGGGAACAGAAAGTGATGATGGTGGTGGTGATGGAGGAGGGGGTGGTGCTGGTGGTATGTATGTAGTGATACGAGGAGGCGGATGTGGCGGCAGCGACGGTTGTTTGGGGTGGTGACGAGATAGGTGTTTGGACTCAATAGGAGCTACATTTGTGTGAGGATGGGAGTGTGGTGGTGGATATACATGTATAGAACCAGGCTCTGTATTATTATGTACATCATCTGCAGTAACAGGAGAATAAGAAGAAGGTTGGTGTGTGGGCAGACATGGAAGGAGACCATTGCCAGCAACAGCATCAGGTGAACGAGAAAGTTCATTGCTCAGAGGAGGATCTCCAGCAACAGAAGGAGGAGGGGATCTCAGATGTCCAGAGAGGGGAGGTGTTTGATATGTACGAACAAAAAACACATTGAAATTCAATGCACTTTGCTGGCCTTTTGTTGCCACAAAGACGGCCGCAGCATGGGTGGCAAAGATAGCCAGCATCATGCCCTGCGATATGTCATTCTTTACCTGGCTCAGCTTCTTAGACAGCTTCTTGGCGTTGAAGAAGAGGCACAGGATGTTTGTTCCCTTCTGGCAAGCTGTTATGGTATCGCGGGCGCAGCTGACGGCATCCCCAAGGTCCTCCAGAGGGCCGCCCACCACCCTGTGCTTCATCATCCCTGACTCCTTCAGCAGAGACAGCAGATCACTGACTCTGCACACAAGCTTCTGTATGCCGAGGCATTCCTCCTTGTTATCCCTCACTGTCTCCACCGCCTCTTTGATTATGATGGCGATGTCGATGATCTTTTGCACAATGGCCACTGGATCGGCCATGCAATCTCTTTATTTTGAAAATTAATGTAATCTCTGGCCACTAAAATAACCAGGGCATGTAATTGAAGTATGAACTAACCTTGTGGACTCTTTGTTTGTACCGGATCACCTCTCCTCTGCACCAAGCGTGGTTGCGCTCTTGTGTTCCATGGGCACCAAGCTACCTGGTGCAAAAGGAAGAGTACATGCATGCATGTATACTGCAACTTGTGTATCTGAGAAGGAATCCATGGATGGTCCAATGCATGAAAAAGACAAATTGATTAAATGGCTAAAGTCAGGCCTTTGTTCTAAACAATACAGGGAGGAAAGAATTGCGTCACAATAAAGAAATGCATACACGGAAGGAACCTCAAGGTGGAGTGAGATATTACACTAACAATTGATTCTTCTCAGGTACTTTAGTGAAAGCCTGAAAGGGAAGGTACTACTATTAGTGTAAACCTTTT
Source organism: Microstegium vimineum (assembly GCA_022036555.1). NCBI lineage: Eukaryota > Viridiplantae > Streptophyta > Magnoliopsida > Poales > Poaceae > Microstegium > Microstegium vimineum. Next base: position 6,875,553 of record CM039133.1, read on the forward strand.
TTTTATAAAAATATTACTATAAACCTTAAAGTACAGGAGATAAGAGTCTTTCGCGGCTAGCATAGATACTGTTGAGGGACCACGTTTCTACTCCTTGATATATTTGTTAATCCGAAGATCAGAGAGAACGAAGATGCTTTGAGTGTCAGGTATTTGTTCACCTGTTTTTGCGTATAAGGTATTAACTTGTTAACTACATAAGAATGCAGAAAAAGCTCACAGGGTGACAATGTGGTAACGGGCCAAGGACATGGGCTAAAACCGTCCACGCTTGGGATGGCACACTACCCTTTACTGGACTGCTTCTACAGTTGGGCTTCAAGCTCAACCGTCAACAGACTAAACACTACTAGTCTACACTACTAAGGCACCATCCATTTCTTTTCTAAGTCCAGCAAAAAAAAATCTCCCCCACTCAGAAGGTTTCTCTATACACACGTCAAAAAATATACCCAAAACGACTTCATTAAAATGGACCATCCAGATTGGCTAACTGTTCTCTCTCCCTGCTCACTCAGATCTGACGGACAGGATCCTGTGCATGGTACTCAACCCTCCCATCTCCCTCACCCCTACGCGCGCCCGCGCCTAGCCCTAGAACCGCTCACAGTTCGCTTCCGACTTTTTTTCCAGGAAAAAATAAAGAATATCGCCCCCCCCCCCCTCTCTCCCGGTGCAGTAGTGGATGCAGGGAGACGACGCCCTCGCGAGCTCTCTCTCTCTCTCCCGGTGCAGTAGTGGACGCAGGGAGACGGCACCCTCGCGAGCGATGTGCCGGCAATAGCGGACCTCGACAAACTTCCACCTCCACCACACTGGCGCAACCCCTAGCCGGCTCGCCCCCGATTCTACTCTCGCAACCCGTCCCGCGCGACCACTCGTCTCCCCGACACACGCTGACTCCTCTTTGTACGGGGGACAACCTAGGACGTTGGAAATGCATGGAATGGCTGCCGTCCGGCAGATCTCCCTCAATCCGGCTGGAGGGCTTCGGAGCCACGACATGGGTACTCTGCGGGAAGTGCTAGTGCAACTGGGCCACGTAAGAGCCGCCACTGGCGTCAGAGTGGCATAGCCGCATGGCGGCGTGGTGAGGAAGGGAGTGGAGCGCGATGAGCATGCCAGCAGTGAGGAGGAATACGAGGCATTGAATGACGCCCCGCTCCCCGACAAATCATACTCAGACAGATCCAAATGCCTCGTGAGTATCCGCTACTCCAATATATCCCAATACACTTTTTTGGCATCTTAAGAATATGCCTATTTGAATCTGCAGTTATCCACTCTGTTCGTGGAAGTAGTCAATATGCCACTCCTTGCATGTTCTAGCACTATTTTAATATATTCATCTAGAAAATTGGCATTTGGGATACGTTGGGTACCGGTAATATCTAAGAGCAAGGCTTCTCTGCAGGGAGCAGGGAGCAGGGAGCAGTAGTGATATTTATGTGGAACAAAAACTCCATGGCCATACTCTATTTTGAATTATTAAACTCCCTTCATTATGTACTTGCCTTCAAGTTTGTATAAACTCCATGCTCTGAATTTGTATTGGCATCACCTGTTGAGATATAGGTTGGATGACCTTTGCATCGAGCAATGGGGTGCATCCAGTGATGTTGCTGATTTGGTAGCAGGGCTACATGTCACCACTGATAACCTTCAAAGAAAGCTATACTTGCTTTAATGGCAGAGGTTCTGATTTTTGTTTTGCATGTGCTGTCATGCTGTGTGCTCTTTTTTCTTGGGTAACCAGTCTATGTCAGTGTTGCTTTGCAGCTAATCTTCTTCCTGGTTACTTTGTTCATGTCATTGTCATAATGTTATGTTATTTTGCAGGTAATTTTGAGTGTTGGAATTTCTTTGTCGAGCTGAGGCGAGTTTATATTTATCAAGAAGTGAATTTGTAAATCCTTTGTGTGATTTATAGATGTTCTAAACAATTTGTATAAATTACTAGGCTGAGTTGGCTGCGCTAATTTTCAAGTGGATTTCAGATTTTGGAACTGTTTGTACAGTGGATTTAGAAGCTAAGTGATCTTTTTAGTGCTTTTTGTAAGTACCTTGCAATTATTTTAATTTACTTAATGAAATCAATGATTCTGATTTTAGGTAGTCAATCTGAAGCAATTTTTTGTGGTCTAGATAAGGCTCGATCTACAATGTATTATGGTGATCCTTTCATCCAGAACGGCAGTTGCTAATCAGTAGCTCCTCCCGTGTCTGACTGTCTGTTGTTGTTTCCTGGATTTGGATTGATCCCGTTCCGACTCCTAAACCCAACGTCCCAACCACTGCTATTTCTTTGTCCGTATATTTGTTCTCATATTCTTCCCTATCAACTATGGTCGTTTATGTTTTACATCTCCGGTGAGAGAGGATCGTAGAGAGGCTGAAGGCCAGCGCTGCAGGGGCTGTTGCCCAACTCCAACCAGGTGATCAGAAGATTACAATTGACGCTTGCTTTGAGAAGACGGGGGAGAGGAGAGATTGCAAAGGCCTAGGAAAATGGGGGATTAAACAATGGAACCGTAGTATACCCAAGGTACTTGTACCTGATCAAATTGGTCTGATGCAGTTTTGGTGCTTTGATTTCCTTTGTTCTGACTATTTCTTTCATGTTAGGTTGGCTACCTCTATTTCCTTTAATTTCTTTCCCATATTTTTCTTTTATATTAGTTTGGTCTTTGTATACGACTTAAATATTTTTTTAATGTATATTGTATTTCTTTTGTTTTCATAAATATGAGATTATCAATGTTTCTATTGGAGATTCTTTAATGCTGTAAGATCTTTGCATCTTTACATTCACTGTAGTTTTATGATGTGTTTTTTTTTCTAAACGCCACCGTAGCGTTAACACGGACAATATACTAGTAGTACTCTAGTTGTCTTCACAACTACCGAAACACAGTATATACAAAGATAACACGGTTTAATCCTGAGTCTCACACAGTCACATACACACCATCATGCTGTAGTGGTCTACTTATACCATCCTCTCGTAACTCATAAGTCGTTTAGGTTTTATTAGGTTAATAATTTTTATCTATGTGTTAAGGCCAAATTACTCTAGTGCTTTTATACAATATCTTTTATTCAATATTCCCATTTACATTTTATTAAAACATAGATTCTACATCTTGGACACCACTCTTAATTAGTCACTGCAATAGAATAAATAGTTGCTTTAGCTTACACCACGGCACTCTCAGTTTCTTCACTTTTCTATATCAAAAGAGTTATACTTTTTGTTTTTTTTAATATGAAGTTCTCAAAATTAATTTACTGGTATTGATATGTCATAAGATTCCGTTAGCATGTATAAAATTATCCAAATCAACAACTTACAAAATTTACTTTGATAAATTGAATTTGTAGGGTCATGGGTAGGTTATTAGTTAAGGCCTTAAGGGCAATCGATGGACTAGTAAATTATTTATTTGTTTATCACTAATGTATGTACATGGTGGCATAACATTTATGCTTCCTTTGAATTTAAGAAACATATCATGTTTACATTATGGTTATTTTACTTCTTTTAAATAATAACGTGCATTGGTCCAATAAAAAAATAGCGTACATTGGTACTTTAGACATACATTTGAAAGATATTTTAGTTTGTTTTTTATAACACATGAGTGCAATTTAGATGCAAATTAAAGGGGTTGTTACAATAAACTATCTTCCATAATGATAGAGGTGGTTCACTATAGCGAGTGCTACACCATGCGTGCAAAGCCTCCCCAAGGTGGCGGCGGGGGGGGGGGGGGTTCTGAATGCACTAGTAGAGACCATACCTTTGATTCAGTACATTAGTCTGGCTAGAGTTAGATCCGTGACAATATGAGTGTTAGTCCTAAGTACAAGTTTCATGGCCCTCAAAGGACCTTTATTCACATTGGTGTTACCAAACACGGACTAAAGAGACTTGAGACATTAGTCTCGGTTGGTAACACCAATCAGAACTAATCTAGACCTGACACTAACCCAAACTAAAGTAGTCTTTAGTCCCGGTTGATGTGTAGCTTATCTTTTATGAGGTTTATAGCATCCTAGGCTTTCCTGGCACTTGGTGTGTTACAAAACCGTCTAGCTTGTGATAGGAATGGATAAATTGGAAGACAAGGAACAATGTGGTGTTTAACAAGAAGGTGCTAGTGTCTCCAAAGGTGATTAATTTCAAGGCAGTAATGCTTATCAAGTCTTGGAGCCCGTTGCTAAAACCAAAGTGAAAGCCTCAAGAAGAGGGATTCATCAACTTGTTGTCGACATGACGTGTTCGATCTAAAATGGAGTTGATGGGGGTGCTGAGAGCCCAGTCTATGATTGTTTGATGTTAAATACGCTTATAGCCCGTTTGGTTGTAGATATTCAGACCCAGACTTTGGCATTGGTATTAGATACACTCAATTTCGTTGTTTGAATGGTCTTGGTATTGAGAAGTGGAAACGAGCTCCAATACCACACAACATTCGGCACACCTGCTCAGCCCTATCCGCGATACCGAGCACCCCCCCCCCTTTGTATTCGCGAGAATCTTCCCCACTGGTAACGCTTTGTTCGTGCTTGCAAAAATAAACAGGAGTCCTTCCCTGGCCAACCATCCTCGCCGGCGCAAGTAACTTTCCTCTTGTAGACCGTCCTTGCTGGAGCCCATCGTCAGAGACACTGCCTTCTTCGAGCTCCCTCCATCCTCCTTCCCCATCTTCAATGGTAGTGAATGGAGCTCCTTCTCCATCCATCGATCTACCGGCGTCGTCCACCCAAATTGTGCCCTTCTTCTTCCCCATGGCCGGTGGCACACCCCCCCTTCTTCTTTCCCCTATGCGTGTATAAATTAGAGTGATTTTTTTAAAAATGGTTGGTAAGTGGTAACTACCTATCGGGGTATGGTGGCTACCTTCCATATTGAATTGTTGATGCGTGTCCTTAGTACTCAATTGGTTGGTCCATGTTTGCTCTCTCGAAGTGGTACAGTAGTACCATGGCAGAGGCCTCTGCAGTTTGCTCATCACGAGTGCATGAAGATGGTGCATGCATGCAGGACCACTACTAATGAATTAATGATGCTGGTGCAACCAATTTTTCTTTCCAATATTTTCCATGTACCAGTCTCCGCCATGTGTCCAGTAGTACTACATTAATTTGTCATCCATTGAGTCGTCGTCCTCATTCTTAATTTTTTAAAGTTAATTGCTTGCTGGTTTTGTAATTTTACTGATCAAATCAAAATGAAGTCGTGACAAAACGTGGCCTACAATTGATATTTGGTTTTTGATGGAGGCAAAATATGGCTAGTGCCAAAAATATTCTAGAGAAAATAAATTACAAATTGGATATATGGTTAAACAAATATTAGCAATTGAAGTTTGATTATTCAAAAATTTCAAACTTTGTGCATGCAAAGCAAAATAACATAGTTTTATGCATTTGAATGATGCCATGTACGTTAGGTGGCAGGAAGATTATCCCAGATAAGCTCGTGCTGCACATGGAGCACTTGCATGTGAAGAGAGGCATCAGCGTTTATAGATGGAGTAAGTAAAGTTGGTTTGTGAGTGGCTATACGGTTTCTTTTGCATTTTTGGTGTTCTATGGTCCACAAGGTAGCTACCTGTTTCATTTGGATATTTTTAATATACATATATATGCCATGTAATATGGAGTTAGTATAATCTAGTAAATTAGCATAGTAATTACAGTAACATAAAGTGGCTATACCATAAGTTATTCTATAGCCGGCCGGTTGCAGAACAGAAGTTATATATATCACATTTTTTTTAGGTAAGTTATATATATCACTTTAGTCTAGGTCTCGAAGCAGATGGTGTGTAGTCATCATGCAGATAGTGTGTACCCATGTTCAAATAATACAGTATCACAGATTCGTTTCGTCCACTTTGTCTCAACTAATCCTCCTTATCGCGAAAAAGAAAAGGCAATCATTGTTAGTGAAAGTTGCACGATCGTAATAATAAAGTACACTGGATGCACATGATATGGTGACATGGATGGATCGATTTGAGGGCAGGAGCTGACCTCATCAAAAGACTAAAGGGATAAGAAGCACTACTACTAGCTAGCTGTCATAAAAATTAATTAAGAATTGGGGTAGGATGGGTAGCCAACTCATCACAAAGCTAAGCAGCAAGAGTTGCTAAAAGAAAGCTAAGCAGCAAGATTGTACAACCGTGGGTCGTAACCACCTTCCGAAACAGCGTCACACCCAAAACAGGGCGTAGTTGTGGAACTACAAGGAGCGAAA
>CM039133.1:6881920-6909809 GCA_022036555.1 Microstegium vimineum
CCACTACGGCATGGAGCTCCAGCACCTGACCCCTAATGGCGTCTGCCAGGCGGCGGTCTTCACCGCAGTGTGCGAAGGCTACCTCGGGATGGAGCCCCACTAGGAGTTGTGGCTCCACCTCTTCAAGGCGGACATCTTCCACGCATCGGTCGGCAAGGGTACCCGCAGGATGGTCAGGGTCGGGTGTTGCTGCATCTCCGTCAAGCGGACGGAGTGCTGGATCCCGGGGAAGTTGTCGTCGAGCCACTTCGGATGGCACTCTGGGTGGTTCTACCTGCGGAACGACGACAACCTGTTCCCGGCGTACACCGGGAGGACGATCGACACGCAGCCAGACCGCTGGAAGTACGGCGTCGTGGCGAGCAATCAGCACCGCATCAACAACCTGCTGGACGCGGTCAGGCGTCTGAAGGAGGAGGGACTCACGGCGGAGATCGCCGTGTCGGCATTCCACCGGCGGCGGGTCGTGCCACTAATGGCTCGACCCCTCTGCATCGACGAGATGGGTCCGGGGGTCGACCTCTCGGGCTGTCGCCTCGCCGAAGACGAACTGGCCCCGGATAGGGTGGTCCGCCGCGTCCGCTGCTTCTTCGCGGGCTCGTTCCCCGTCAAGAACGTGGCGAAGATCCCCATGAAGCCAGACGAGGGGTACTTCGAGCTGGTAAGGTCCTTTCCTCTTGTTAGAGTTCTCGTGTTTGCCTTTTCCGTCTCTTTTGCCTGCGGTCTGACTGCCTCACGTTCCGCAGGGGAACGTCTCCTTCCGACCCTCGCCCCCGCCGGTGAAGGAGGACCAGGCCGCGAAGCAGGCGAGGCGCCTCCAGGCGGAGAAGCAGAAGGCGGACAAGGACAAAGCCAAGGAGACCACGGCTAAGAGGGCCCGGGAGAAAGAGGCGAGAGAGCAGTGCCGGGCCCGACAGAGGCGCGAGGGCCTCCCTCAGGAGGAATCGCCCTCAGAAGAGGAGGACGATGAGGAGGAGGACGAGGAGGTGAACTGGAGGGAGGAGGAACAGACGGCGCCTGAACAGGCGGCCGTCGGAATCGGAGGAAAGGAGGGGTCGACCTCGAGGTCGGCCCCTACCGTCGAAGCTGAGCCACGTGGGGAGCTCCCCGTGGCTTCTCAAGATGAGGCGCCGCGGCAGATGCACGGGAAGTCATCGCGATCCCCGTCGGGGGGTCGATCAAGCGAGCCCTCAGCGCCTGCTGCGTCGAGCGCACGGGCGTCGGGCCCGTCGGCGCAAAAGGAAGTCAGCAAGGGGACGCTGTCGGCCCCTGCCCAGGAGGTGGTGCCGAGGGTCGCCTCGACCCCCGCCCTTCGGGCAGTGGTGTCCAAGAGTTCTACCAGCCCAACGGTCACCGAGCAGAAACGCCGGGTCCCGAGGGGGTAAGTCGCCTTCGAGGGTGTTGTTCGTATCTTTCTTTTTGTTGATAATGACTCGTGCTTATCGTCGCGCATGGGTTTCTTGCTTAGGTCGAAGCGCCCGCAGGAAGACGCGTCCTACGCCCCCCACAAGAAACTGAAGGTCGGGGCTGCCATCGGGGCGGCCACCGAGGCCGGTCCTGCTGCTCCGCCCCCTTCGACGCTTACTCCTAAAGCGGCGGGGGCAGCCAAGGCCCGGGAGGCGGTGGCGCGAGGAACAGCGCAGGGTGCCTCGGCATCCGCCCCATTGGCAGAGAATACGGGCCTGCCGGTGGGGGTCACCGAAGCGACGGTCGCGGCGCCTACGCGGCCGTAGGAAGGAGTCGTACCCGGCGCCCCGGGGGGGCGCGGGCTCTCGTCGACGGCGGTTGCGGCCGAGGAGCTGGAGGTGGTCAGACCCTAGGCCCCTGTGAGCGAGGGGGAGATTCCGGCTCACCCGACGCCGGGGCGGTGGCCCGAGGGCCTAGCCTCACTGGAGGCTCGACTTCGGCTCGAGCGCGTGGGCACGACTGCCGCCGCGTCCGAGGGCCCTTCGACGACGCGGGGGCTCGAGGCAGGGGGTCGGGTCGAGGGCCCCGAGGTGACACCCACGCCGGCGCAGGGCGGGATGTTGATGGAGTCCACCCCCAACGAGGTGGACGAGATGGTGGCCGAGCTGGTGGGCTCGGCGGAGACGACCACCGTCGCGGCCCCTCGGGTGGAACCGGAGGTGGCTCGGCCCCCCTTCGAGGCTGGGGGTTCGTCGTCTCGTGGTAAGTCGTGCTCCGACTTACCCGAGCCGTAGTGGGTCTGTGATGCCAAGTATTGATTTCTTCACGTCTTTCCCCGTGTAGGGCCGTTTCACTAGCCGGGACTTCCTCTAGTCGGGGAGATGGGTCGGCGGAGCCGTCGACATCCTCGCGGGGGGTCCAAGAGAGGATCGCCCTCCGCAGTGCGTTCTGGTGGCAGGAGGTCCTGGAGCTGGCTGACCCTCGCGACCCCGGGCGAACACTCCTCGAGCTCGATGACCAGGCCGAGCTCCACACGTGGGAGTACCTGGAGGAGTATCGGGCCTGGTTCGAGCACTCGGTATGCCGCACTGCGGAGGTTGCCGCCGTGGACATATGTCGGGGTATAGAGGTGGGTCCCATCTTTCCTTGGATTTTGCCTGGGTTGCCTGACTGTTCCTTTCTGATGATCTTCATTTTTACCCTCGTTAGGAACTGCGGACGAGGTCGTACGAGAAGTCCCAGTTTATCCTCCGATTGCACGAGCAACTCCCGGCCCTTCACGCCTCGCAGGATAGGGCGGAGGGCGAGGTCACCCGGGCGAGAGCCGAGACGGCGGCCGTTCGGGCGGATGCCGAGTCGAAGGATGTCCACGCGAGGACCGGCTTCAAGGCCGTGCAGAAGGAAGCTTGGGCGGCCTTGCAGACGGCGCAGGCGAGGCTCGACATCGCCCTTCAGTCGACCGTCACAGTCGGGCGGGAACGGGACGCTGCCCTCGAAACCAAGCGCAAGGCCGAGGAGGAAGCTGCCCGGCTGAAGGAGGAGCTGGCCCGAGCGACGGAGGGCATTCGAGGGCTCCAAGGAGACCTCGACGCCGTCTCCCGTGAGCGCGATACGCTGGCCGCCTCGGAGGAGAAGGCTCGGGCCCGTGCGACCTCCCTGGGCGTGGTGGCGATGAACCAGAAGAGGGCCCTCGATGACGCAGGCAAAACCATCAAGGGCCTCATTGCCAAGGTCAGGGGTCAGTCCTCCGACCTTGTCGACGTCCGCCGCCAGCTGGAGGAGACCGAGGAGGCCTACTCCACCCTGGATGCGCATGCCCAAGGTGAGTGTTTCGAGAGTGTTGCAGAATCTGTCCTGCCTCGACCCTCTTTCTGCTCTTTTGGGTTTTGACTGTGTTGCGTGCTTGTTTTGGCAGAGCTCGCGACGGATAATGCCTGCGCCCACGAGGACCTGAACAATCTTCAGGGCCTCCTCGGGACTAAGGCAAACCTCAACGCGAGGCTCGCAGACGTCATCAACACCTTCTGCGACGACCTCTCGGTCAAGCCGGAGCCAGAGGTCGAGGGTGATGCTCGAGGGGACTCCCTGCTGCGCTGCTTCTACTCCATGACGCAGGGGGTGACGGAGAACGTCCATGCCGTCCTGCATGTGGGTGTGAAGCAGGCCCTCGCGGTCGTCAACTCGCTCTACAACTATGACCTCAACCTCGTTGTCGACGAGTTTGCCACCGACCCGAAGCTGACCGATGAGGAGAACGACGCGAGGTGCCAGGAGTTGATGGATCTTGCGGAGGTTCCCGGAGGCGAGCTGGCGAAGCTCTTTGAGCCCGAGGTGATCCCCTCGGCGGACGGAGATGGCGCCGAGTAGCCCTCGAAAGGTGTCGATGAGCTTTTGCAGACTTTTCACCTTCCGATGTGGCCAGCGGGTGATGTCCAACTTCTTGCGTTGCTTCTTGAGGACGGCGACCCCCTCGATGAGTAGTCCCGGGCCTGCGAGCCATATCTGGACAGGAAGGTCCATGTAATAGTTAGTATTTTTGTACTAATACAATCCGAGCCCCCGAGGGCTTCTTGTGTATAATGCATTTTGATCGAGATGCACACAGTTATTTTTGTTTTTCGAGCTCTCCCTGCTTTTCTTTGCCTAAGTCGACGCTTATGGACTTAAGTGTTCGACGCACGCTCGCATCCTTGGAAGGGGGGGAGCGAGCGGGGATACCGTAGCCCTGGGCATAGGTGAGTCCCTGGCTCGACGACACCCGCGGCCCTTAGGGAGTTCGAGGCGCCTTTACTTAGTCACGAAGCATACTCGAGGGAAAGAACGAGAGGGAAAGCCGAGTTTCGAAAAACGTTCGAGTTTTTCGGGGACTTAGGAGGGGGGTGCCCCCCCTGTTAGCCCCCGAGGGAGGCTCGACTTTGCTGGGACAAAGTCGAGGCTACCTTAGTGCTGTAGACGGGTGCATCTCGTTGTTTCTACTTCTCGAGCTTTCTCTGCTTTTCTTTGCCTGAGTGGACGCTTGTGAACTAAGTATTTGACGCACGCTCGTATCCCTGGAAGGGGGGTGGCGAGCGGGGATACCGTAGCCCTGGGGCGTGGGTGAGTCCCTGGCTCGACGGTACCCTCGACCCTTAGGGAGTTCGAGGCGCCTTTACTTAGTTATGAAGAGTACTCGAGGCAAATGTCGAGAGGGAGAGTCGGGTTTCGAAAAAACGTTCGAGTTTTTCGGGGACTTGGGAGGGGGTGCCCCCCCTGTCAGCCCCCGAGGGGAGCTCGACTTTGCTGAGGCAAAGTCGAGGCTACCTTTGAGTTACGAACGAATGTGAAATGTGTTTCGAGAACATTTTATTCATTCGAGGATTTGTACATAAATGTGAAAATGTACAAGGCCCTGAGGCCTTAGGGGTAGAAGCGACGTAGCTGTTCGATGTTCCGCGCGTTGGGGAAGATCTCGCCCTTCTCGTTCTTCAACTTGTAAGTGTTGGGCTTCAGCACCTCTGCCATGATGAAGGGTCCCTCCCAAGGTGGCGTCAGCTTGTGACGCCCCTTGTTGCTTTGTCGATGGCGCAGAACGAGGTCGCCGACGTTGAGGTCCCTTTTGCGCATGTTTTTGTCGTGGTAACGCCGCAGCGTCTGCTGGTACTTTGCCGACTTGAAGAGGGCCACGTCACGGGCTTCCTCGAGCTGGTCGAGGGAGTCCTCTCGGGCTATCGTGTTGGCTTGCTCGCTGTAGGCTTTTAGTCGAGGGGACCCGTACTCGAGGTCTTTGGGGACGACGGCCTCGGACCCATAGACCAGGAAGAACGGAGAGAACCCCGTGGCTCGACTCAGTGTCGTTCGGAGACTCCATAGCACAGCGGGTAGCTCGTCGACCCATCTCCTTCCATGCCTGTTCAGCCGATCGAAGATCCTTGGCTTGAGGCCCTGCAAAACCATACCATTAGCACGCTCGACCTGACCGTTAGTTCGAGGGTGGGCAACTGCGGACCAATTCACCCTGATGTGGTGATGGTCACAGAAGTCCAGGAACTTTTGGCTGGTGAACTGTGTGCCGTTGTCGGTGATGATGACGTTGGGGACCCCGAAGCGGTGGATGATGTCAGTGAAGAATAGCACGGCCTGTCGAGACTGGATGTTGGCGATGGGTCGAGCCTCGATCCACTTCGAGAACTTGTCGATAGCCACGAGGAGATGAGTGTGACCACCCTTGGTTCTTTTCAGGGGGCCGACCATGTCGAGCCCCCATACTGCGAACAGCTAGGTTATGGGTATCATCTGAAGAGCTTGGGAGGGTAGGTGGGTCTGCCTAGCGTAGAATTGGCATCCCTGGCAAGACCGAACGAGTTTCATGGCGTCGTTGACGGCCGTCGGCCAGTAGAAGCCCTGTCGAAAGGCACTTCCTACTAGCGTTCTCGGCGCCACATGGTGGCCACAAGCCCCCGAGTGTAGATCCTTCAGCAATGCCCTCCCCTCCTCGAGCGTGAGGCAGCGTTGAAGTACACCCGACGGGCTACGTCGATATAGCTCGCGGCCGTCCCCGTACAAGACGTAGGTTTTGGCGCGTCGAGCTACACGACGGGCTTTCGTGCGGTCTTCTGGGAGTTCGCCTCGTGTCAGGTACTCGAGGTAGGGTGCGCGCCAATCCGTTGGAGGGGTTGGCGCTGCGACAACCCCGTCGAACTCCAAGACCTCTCCCCCGCTCGAGGGGGATCGGTCGAGGGGGGTGGATCGACCCCTTGCTCGAGGGCGGGAGCCCCCGAGCCCAGGTCGACGGACGTCTTGTGAAGATCCCTCAAGAAGATGTCGGGAGGGACCATGCCTCGAGTAGACGCGATTTTGGCCAGCTCGTCGGCAACCTCGTTGTACCGACGGGCGACATGGTTGAGCTCGAGGCCGTAGAACTTGTCCTCGAGTTTTCGGACCTCCTTGCAGTAGGCTTCCATCTTGGGGTCGTGGCAGCTCGAGTCTTTCATCACTTGGTCGATCACCAACTGAGAGTCCCCTCGCACGTCGAGGCGTCGAACCCCGAGCTTGACGGCGATGCGCAGGCCGTTGACGAGGGCCTCGTACTCGGCGACATTATTGGAGGCGGGGAAGTGGAGGCGGATGACATAGCGCATATGGACCCCTGAGGGTGATATGAGCAGCAATCCAGTGCCTGCTCCCGTCTTCATCAACGATCCGTCGAAGTACATGGTCCAGAGCTCGTTTTGATCCTGCGCTGGGGGTAGTTGGGTGTCGGTCCATTCTGCAACGAAATCTGCCAGTACCTGAGACTTGATGGCCTTCCGAGGGGCATAGGTGAGGGTCTCCCCCATGAGCTCGGCCGACCACTTGGCGATCCTTCCAGACGCCTCCCGATTCTGGATTATCTCTCCGAGGGGGAAAGATGAGACCACGGTAACCGGGTGGCCCAGGAAATAGAGTTTGAGCTTACGCCGAGTGAGGACGATCGCGTATAGTAGCTTCTGGATGTGGGGTTACCTCGTCTTGGTCTCGGAAAGGACCTCGCTCACGAAGTAGACAGGCCTCTGAACCGGCAGGGCGTGTCCTTCCTCCTCCCTCTCGACCGCTATGACCGCGCTGACTACCTGGGTAGTTGCTGCGACATAGAGCAAGAGGGGCTCGGCCGGACTTGGGGGTACCAAGACTGGGGGCGAGGTGAGCAAGGCCTTGAGTCTCGAGAGCGATTCCTCGCTTCGGCGGTCCACGCGAAGTGTTCCGTCTTCTTCAGGAGGCAGTAAAGGGGTAGGGCCTTCTCTCCGAGCCTCGAGATGAAGCGACTGAGGGCGGCAAGGCACCCAGTGACCCTTTGCACACTCTTGAAGTCGTTGATCGGGCCCATCCTCGTGATGGCGGTTACCTTCTCGGGATTGGCCTCGATCCCGCGCTGGGAAACTATGTACCCTAAGAGCATGCCTCGAGGGACCCCGAAGACACACTTCTCAGGGTTCAGTTTTATGCGATTAGCCCTAAGGCACCCAAACGCGATCTCGAGGTCTCCGACCAGGTTTCCGACTGTTCTGGACTTGACCACGATGTCATCGACATAGGCCTTGACGGTCGGCCCTATGTGTTTCCCGAAGAAGTGGAGCATGCATCGCTGGAAGGTGGCCCCGGCGTTTCGCAAGCCGAAGGGCATGGTGAGGTAGCAAAACATGCCAAAGGGAGTGAAGGAAGTCGCGAGCTGATCGGATCCCTTCATCTTTATTTGGTGGTAGCCAGAATACGCATCAAGGAAGCAAAGGGTTTCACATCCCGAAGTGGAATCTACTATTTGATCGATACGTGGTAAAGGAAAAGGAACTTTGGGACATGCTTTATTTAGACTGGTGTAGTCTACACACATCCTATCCTTCCCATTCTTTTTCTTTACAAGCACGGGATTAGCTAACCACTCGAGATGATGCACCTCCTTGATGAACCCGGCCTTCAAAAGCTTGTCGACCTCCTCCCCGATGATCCTGCGCTTCTCCTCGTCGAAGCGGCGCAGGCGTTGCTTCACCGGTTTGGACCCGGCTCGGATGTCCAAGGAGTGCTCGGCGACCTCCCTCGGAATGCCCGACATATCCGAGGGACTCCATGCGAACATGTTGGCATTCGCACGGAGAAAGTCGATGGGCACTGCTTCCTATTTGGGCTCGAGGGTGGCGCTGATCGTCAGCACCTTCCCATCCGCGAGGCCGGGGTCGAGCGGGAAGGTCTTGGTGTCTTCCGCCGGCTTGAAGTTGCCAGCATGTCGCTTGGGGTCGGGGATCTCTCCAGACAAGTCGTCGAGGGCCGCGAGGATTGCTGAATCCTCACGGGCCTCGGCTTTCTCCACGCACTCGACGTTGCAGTCGTATGCGTGCTCGTAGGAGGTGTCGACGGTGATGACCCCCGAGGGCCCCGGCATCTTGAGCTTGAGGTAGGTGTAGTTCGGGACCGCCATAAACTTGGCGTATCCCGGTCGCCCTATGATGGCGTGGTAGGTGCCCCGGAACGCAACCACCTCGAAGGTCAGCTCTTCCTTTCGGAAGTTCGAGGGGACGCCGAAACAGACCGGTAGCTTGATGTGGCCGATCGGGAGCGCCTTCTTCCCCAGGACGATCCCGTGGAACCCCCCCCCCCCTCGCGCTGGGCAGGAGAATGGTCCTCGGGATCCCTAGGAGGTCGAGGGTCTCGGCGTAGATGATGTTGAGGCTGCTCCCCCCATCCATGAGTACCTTGGTGAGGCGGGTGTTGAGGATGATCGGGTCGACGATGAGCGGGTAAGCCCCTGCGTTGAGGATGTGCTCAGGGTAGTCGTCCTGATCGAAGGTGATCGGCGTATGGGACCAGTCGAGGTACCGCGAAGCCTGGGCTCGAACGGAAAAAACTTCTTGATGCTCCCTCTTGCGCTGGCACGTGGTGAGGCGAGTCGAGGGTCCCCCGTAGATCATGTAGCAGTCATGGACTTCGGGGAAGCCTCCTTTTTTGACATCGCCCCTGACGTGGGCGTCACAGGGCGGGTCTTCCTTACCGTCATCTCTCCTGAAACCAGAAGGGATGAAGTGCTTTCGAAGCATGCGGCAGTC
Organism: Microstegium vimineum; assembly: GCA_022036555.1. Classification (NCBI taxonomy): domain Eukaryota; kingdom Viridiplantae; phylum Streptophyta; class Magnoliopsida; order Poales; family Poaceae; genus Microstegium; species Microstegium vimineum. Next base: position 6,890,881 of record CM039133.1, read on the forward strand.
CTCGAGGCGGTGGTTGGCCGGCCCCATATGATAGGGGCAAGGCTCCTTCAGCATCTTATCGAAGACGCCCCTGTCGGGAGGGGGCCCTCGAGGCTTTTTCTTGTCTGCCGCAGCGACAAGGTCGTCGAGCTCGTCGTCGTGCTCGACGTTGGGCTCAACATTGCGTCGGCCCGGTTGGCTCTTCTTCTTCTTCTTCTTCTTCTTCCGGCCGCCGTTGTCGTCGTTGTTCCTTCTGGGCCCATTGTTCTTCTTGGGCCCGTCGTCCGAGCCTCCGAGCTCATCCGCCTTGCCTTTCCCCTTCCCTGGGGTTATCTGGAAGAACGCGCCAACGGCCTCTTCGCTAGCTGCATAGTTGGCGATGATGTCCATGAGCTCGTTGGCGGTCTTGGGGGTGTTTCGCCCCAGCTCCCGCACCAACTCCTTGCAGGTCGTTCGGGCGATGAACGCCGTAATGACCTCGTGGTCTGAGATGTGGGTCAGTGCGGTGCGCTGCCTCGAGAATCGGCGGGTGAAGGTGCGGAGGGTTTCCCCTGGCTTCTGCTTGCAGCTGCGAAGGTCCCAGGGGTTGCCCGGTCGCTCGTAGGTGCCCTTGAAGTTGCCCTCGAAGATCCGAACCAGGTCGGGCCAGTCTTCGAGCCACCTTCGAGCGGTGTCGGAGAGGAACAGTGGGAGTTGCCGAATGATAACGTGATCATTGTCGGCTCCTCCTAGTTGACACGCCAGCCTGAAGTCGGCAAGCCAGAGCTCTGCCTTGGTTTCGCCGTTGTACTTGACCAGTCTGGTGGGTGGACGGAAATGGACGGGCAGGGGGGTCCACCGAATGGTTCTGCCGAAGACTCGGGGCCCCGGTGGCTCCGGAGACCGACATCGGTCTTCGTCGCTGTCGTAGTGCCCACCTCGGTGAGCGTTGTAGCCTCGAGCCTCGGCGTCGCCGTACCGGCGTCGATTGTTCACCCGAGGGGGTCGATCGTCGACGAGGCGTTCCTGAACCGGTCGTCGCTCGACTTGGCCCTGGGGCGCCTTGTTCTGGTGGACGGACACCTCTCGATTTTGTCGGGGGGGCACTGCTTGTCGTTCAGAGGCAGCCCCTCGACGCCTCGAGGCTGAGCTCTCCGCCTGCTGCACGGCTACAGTTTGGAGAAGCCCCTGGATTTCGTCTCTGATACGCCATGCTTGGGGGGTCGATGGAGCCGGCATGTCGCAGAGCAGCATTGCGGCTGCTACGGAGTTCTGGCTGGCGCGGTTGAAGACTCGAGGTTCGGCGGCCCCCTCCTCGACGATCTTCCGGTGGACTTCCCGAGCCCGCTCGCGAGCTCCTACACCCTAAGGACACCCTCGATCCCGCTCAAGGGCGTGCTCGAGCTGCTGAAGACGCAGGCGCTCTTCCTCGAGCTTGCTGAGAAGCTCTCGGACTTGCGCGATCTGGACGTCTGGGGCAGATCGGCTCTATCAGGACTCGGGGGGTTGGCCTCTCGAGCTCGCGTGGCGTTGGCCCCTCCTCCTTCTTCGGTGGCCATGATGTCGTCGACGTCGTCCTGTGGGTCGGCTTGTTCGTCGAGGTGGAAGCACTCCCGGGTGGAGTCGTAACTCTCGTCGGGAGAGTCCGAGTCGGGGTCGGCGTGGTAAAAGTGGGGGAAGGACCCCCTGCGCTCCTCTGCCAGGCGCCGCCGCAACGTGCCCCACGTACGGGGTAGTCCTGGCTCGCTTGGTGAAGAGGTGGTGACGGGAACGGCCGTCGCACGCGGCGGAGTCCCTGGAGACCCGCTACGTGTCTGTATCCGCAATCCTGCGAGGGTGGAAGAGAGCCCTGCACTGTCGTGGTGCCCGCGCGGGAATGGGTCACTCAGTGGTGATGGGGTCGAGTGTGTCGGAGAGGCCACGGGGACCCCCGGGGACGACGGTGTGGCAGAGCCAAAGTCCCACTCAGAGGGGCGCCCGCCCTCGGTCCACAAGCATGGGTCAAACAGGACCCCGTGAGGAGGGGCTGTGTCGGCAGCTAGGACCAGGGGAACAACATCCGGCGTCTCGGAACCCGCACGACGACGAGCGCGTCGGAGTTGCTCGCGCCTCCTCCTGATCGTAGGCCAGAGGCGTAGGCGGAGGGACCGTCGCCTGGTCCTTGCTGGCCCCGGCGTACCGGTGCTGGTGACGTCCAGGCCACGAGCGGAGGGGAAGACTATGAAGTCGCCCTGGCCCGTGGATACGAACCCTAGACTACCGAACCAGACGACGGTGGTGAATGGAAACGGTGGGATGGTGGAATCCATCTGAGAGAGTAGTTCGGAGTTGATCGACATGCAATTCCCCCTACCTGGCGCGCCAACTGTCGGTGTTATGACCCGGGGGTCAAGACCACCAACGAGTAAATTTGTATATCGCGTGCTCCCTCTCTCAGACGTGATGCAAGATGGACACAAGGTTTATCCTGGTTCGGACAAAGAAGGCCCTACGTCCAGTGGGGGAGGATGACTTGTATTATCTCGCACCCAAAACGTGCTCATACAGGGGGGGTACAAGCTGTGTTACACGGGTTCGCTCAGAGTGAGCTACGATCTAAGGCTAGCGGGTTTGCCACCCGAGGGGTCGATCGAGTGGCGGGGTGTGTAGGCGTGGAGTGTGAGAGTCTGAACTCTGATAAGTCACCTCTCTTTACTCTACCTCAGCGTCCCTTTTATAGGCCAAGGGGAGGTCCGAGGGTACAGGGTCCTAACTGTGGTAGTATGGGTAGCGTGTCCGAGGCACAGTGTTGGCGGAGAGACGTTGAGCACTGTGGCGGCATGGCCTTCCCGTCCTTCTGGCGTCCCCGGTCATGGTGGCAGTAGAAGTCGCTGCGGCACAGCGTCTGCAGACGGGCACGAATCCCACGGCTGAAGCGGGACGGGGCGGATGGGACGGCCCCATACTGGAGTTGTTGGAGAGAGGGGTCGAGCCCCCTGGTCGAGGGAGGAGTCGAGCCCTGCGTGGCTCTGTCGCATTCCCGAAGTCGTCGTCGAGGGCCGCACTGTTCACTTTCCGAGGGGTACTGCTGGAGTCCGTACTCGCGTAGAGGCGACAGTGGCGGCACAGTTGACAGGAATCGGGGACTTGACGGGGAGTTGGCGGATTTGACAGCGGACGCGGGCGCCCATGTCGTTAGGTGGTTTCACTTTAACCCATGCCGGGAGCAGTTGGGTTAATCGAGCCTCTCGTCTGAGGGTCGTCCGTTCGACCCCTGGTCCGTCGCTCATCGTCGAGGTAGGGTCAGAGCAGAGACGGGGTCGGAGCAGAGACGGGGTCGGAGAGGTCGATGTAGAGGTCGAGGGGTCCTTCGTTCGACCCCTCGTCCGCCCTTCGTTCGTCGAGGTGGGGGCCAGGGGGTCGTTCGCTCGCCCCCTCGGTCCGTCATTCATCGTCGAGGTAGGAGCCGGGGGGTCGTTCGCTCGGCCCCTCGGTCCGTCATTTACCGTCGAGGTAGGGGCTGGGGGTCGTTCGCTCGCCCCTCGGTCTGTCATTTACCGTCGAGGTAGGAGCCGGGGGGTCGTTCGCTCGCCCCCTCGGTCCGTCATTTACCGTCGAGGTAGGAGCTGGGGGTCGTTCGCTCGCCCCCTCGGTCCGTCATTTATCGTCGAGGTAGGAGCCGGGGGGTTGTTCGCTCGCCCCCTCGGTCTGTCATTTATCATCGAGGTAGGGGCTGGCCCACGACTTGTCGCTACAGCTGGTGTAGAGGGGCCCTCGAGTGGTGGGCCGTGCCTTACTGAGCAGTGGGTTGGTCCCTGTCTTAAAAATGGTTGCTATGTTTAGCGTTAATTTATCGAAGGGTTTAGGGTACCCCTTACCTTCGTACCCAACACACATACTTGGTAGCTTGAAACCTTAGACGCCTTTCAACCTTCTTAGACGGATCTCTTAAGTAATCGGTAATTTCTTTTCACCAGTCATTGGCAACCATCACCGATGTCATGACTTCTTGAATCGGCTGATATCCTGAAGCATTCTGTGCTAACCGATTGGCCTCTTCATTGTGCAACCTAGGAATATGCTCAAGGCGGTACTCTTTGAATTCTTTTAATAACTGCAAACACTTTTCATGGGTTGCAATTAAAGCTTCACTTCGGCACTCATATGTCCCAATCAATTGGTTAATTACCAACATGGAATCACCGAAGATTTCAACAGCATCAGCACGTACCTCCCTAAGTAATTCCAACCCTTCAACAGAGCCTGGTACTCAACGTGATTGTTTGTTTGTGGTAGCAACAATTGGCAGTGAAATTTCATATTTCCGTCCACGGGGTGAGATTAAAATAATGCCGATACCTGCCCCTTCCTTGCATGTAGACCCATCAAAGAACAAAGTCCAAGGAGCAATCTCTAAAGATCTTATCATATTGCAATGCTGAGTAACAAAATCGGTCATCACCTGACCCTTAACTGCCTTAGCCGATTCATACTTCAAATCAAACTCTGAAAGTGCTAGAATCCATTTTCCGATTCTCCCACTTAATATTGGCATTGACAGCATATACTTAACCACATCATCTTTGCAGATAACAATGCATTCAACCGATAATAAATAATGCCTTAATTTTATGCAAGAGATATATAAACACAAACATAATCTTTCTATGGCCGAATACCTTGTTTCAGCATCTACCAGCCTTCTGCTCAAATAATAAATCACCCGTTCTTTTCCTTCAAATTTTTGGATTAAGGCTGATCCGATAATACTGTCATCGGCCGACAAATACAATCTGAAAGGTTTCCCGTGTTGAGGTGGAACCAAGACTGGAGGATTCACCAAATATTTCTTAATCTCTTCCAAAGCTAGTTGCTGCTCTTCTTTCCATATAAATTCCTGATCGGCCTTCAACTTCAACAGCGGACTAAAAGACTTAATCTTTCCAGACAAATTAGATATAAATCTTCTAATAAAATTAATCTTGCAACTCAGTCTTATTTGCGGGAGCAACTACCTTATTAATTGCATCGATGGATTTTGTGCCGATCTCGATGCCTCTCTGATGCACCATAAAACCAAAAAACTGGCCTGCCGATACACCAAATGCACACTTGTTAGGATTCATCTTCAACCCATGCTCCCTTGTGCATTCCAGAATTTTTCGCAAATCGGCAAGATGCTTCTCAAAATCCCCGGATTTAACCACCACACCATCAATATAAATTTTGACTATCGTGCCGATGTACTTATGAAAGATAAAATTCATCGCTCTTTGATAAGTAGCACCGGCATTCTTTAAGCCAAAAGTCATTACGACCCACTCAAACAAACCGACATGACCTGGACATCTGAAAGCAGTCTTGTTTATGTCCTCCTCAGCCATGAATATTTGATTATATCCAGCATTACCATCCATGAAACTAATGATTCAATGTCCGGCAGCGGCATCAACCAATAGATCGGCAACAGGCATTGGGTAACCATCCATCAGCGTAGCTTTGTTGAGATTCCTGAAATCAATACAAACATGGAGTTTTCCATTTTTCTTATACACAGGAACTACATTAGAAATCCATTCAGCATACCAGACTTAATAGGCAACCGATGTTCGACTATCGATCGGTCTAAACCAGGCCTCTATGTATAATCCCAAGCAAAACAATCTTTATATTCTTTTAATAAGTCAATCAATTGTTTCTTACATTGGGAATTTAACCTAGCACTAATAAAAGTAGGCCTATGCTTACTACCATCGCCGATATCTACTTCTAATAAATCATCGGCCGATGTGAACCCCTGTCCCAGTTTTCCATCATCGGCGAATCGATCCATTAAAACTCTTCTTCAGGACCGACTGCTTGGATCGGTGTAATGCGGTAATCGGCAATTTTGAGGAACTTTGTGTCCCAAACTTCGCCTGATATGCACCTGGTCTGCTCATAAGTTTTCGCTTCTGCCGATGCAACAATTGACGGGGTCTCACTCCGGACGACTTCAATTTTGTCTCCGACCCACTGCACAAGGCTCTGATGCATAGTGGAAGGAATACAGCAATTGGCATGGATCCAATCCCTTCCTAGGAGCAAGTTGTAGGTACCTTTGCCACTGATCACAAAAAATGTTGTCGGCAAAGTTTTACTGCTGATGGTTAATTCAACACATACGACTCCCAAAGCTGGCGACACATTGCCTTCAAAATCTTTGAGCTTCATGTCCGTCTTGACTAAGTCTTGGTCACCTTTCCCAAGCTTCCTGAACATGATGTACGGCATTATGTTGATCGATGCCCCACCATCCACCAGCATTTTCGTTACAGGCTGTCCATCCACTTTGCCCTTAACAAACAGAGCCTTTAGATGCTGCCTTTCATCATTAGCAGGCTTCTCAAAGATAGCTGCCATCGGATCCAACACCAATTGCGTCATTTCAGTAGCTTCTTCCTCGTTGCTGACAGGTGCCATGAACTCCATCGGCAATATGACGACCATATTGATTTCTGCCGATGGATCCCTATCCTTGCGCATTGGTCTCCACTGCTTTTCCCTTGAAGAATTTTCACTGTCATATAAGTCACTTTGGCGTTCGCGCTGGGTTCTCCTTTTCTGAGTCTTCGTCAGACCCTTAGGGCACCATTGAGGAAGCTTGGTTTTCTAAACAGGCTGGTGCTGCCTCTCACTGCTTGCATCAGCACCACTCCTTATGTTTGGATCTCTGGAGAATATTTCCTCGTCGGGCAATCTTGCATTGGCCATCTCCTCAGGTTCTTCTTGACCAACACGCCTGCCAAGCCTGTCATGCACACTGAGCTTGCCCCCCAGCCGATCATGCGCTGATTTCTTCTCCTTGATCGGCACATGATAGCTTGATGCCCTATCATCAAAACAGGGTTTCTTTTCTGACCGATTGGCAGGATAGTATCCATTGCATTCATGGCAATTATCGGCAGTAGGTAATTTAATACCCTCTTCCCAGCAATGAACGAAGAAGGGACACCTCCAATGGTCCTTGTGCCGAAGCCACTCTTGACGCTTTTCTTCCTCCTGTTGCCGATATCGTTCTTCCTGCGATTGCCGATAATCTTGTCTTGACTATCTATGCGTGATTGCAACACCAGGAGCCCTCTTGGCACTACTGCTTTCATCGGCAATTCTTTTGCCCTTTCTGTCATCGGCAAACTTCCTCACATCGCGCTCAGCTATCTGATGGTCTGGATCCACCGATGCATTCCTCCTGGCAGCTTCTGATGTTAACACTTTAATTTTTTCAGTAGTCTCCACCATATTATTCGGAAACGGATGCTGGTCAATCTTCATCGGCTTCTGGGCTTTAGTATTTCCAAACGTGATTCGCCCAGATTCAATTTCTGATTGCAACTGCTGCCTAAAGACTTTGCAATCATTGGTGCTGTGTGAAGTTGCATTGTGCCATTTGCAATACCTGGTCCTTCTGAGCTCTTCGGCCGATGGGATTACCTGGTTAGGCGCCAGCTTGATCCGTCCTTCTTGAAGCAATAGATCAAACATCCTATCGGCCTTGGTAATGTCAAAAGAGAACCTTTCAGTTTCCTTCTGGCCAAACGAACAGGGTACTGACTTCTTGTCCTTAACCCATTCAGCAGCACCAATGATTAGCTCCTCATCTGACCCAGAATCTTCATCTTGCCCGATGAAGGTCACCTTCTTGTTCCAAGTCTTCCTGGACTCAAAGGTTTTGACATCTTAATTAGCAATCCTCTGTACTAGATGACTTAGGCTTTCAAATTCTTGAGACGCATACTTATCTTTGATATGCGGCAGTAGTCCCTGGAAAGCTAAATCCGCAAGCTGCCAATCATCAAGTATTAGGCTATAGCACTTGTTCTTTACGTCTCGCAGCCTCTGAACAAAGCATTCCACCGATTCATCATTACGCTGCCTCAGCTTGACTAAATCGGTAAGCTTCTTCTCGTGCACGCCAGCGAAGAAGTATTTATGAAACTGCCTCTCCAGATTGGTCCATGTGATTATAGAGTTCTGAGGCAGTGAAATGAACCACGTGAATGTCGATCCAGACAATGATGATGAGAACAATCTCACCCTTAGCTCTTCTCTACTGGCAGCTTCTCCACACTAGATAATGAAGCGGTTGATGTGCTCCATCGTTGACGTGTCATCTTGGCCAGAGAACTTGGTAAAATCCGGCACCTTGTACCGATTTGGGAGAGGAATTAAGTCGTATGCCGGAGGATATGGCATCCGATAAGAGTATGTATTAACCTTGGGTTTAATGCCGAATTTTTCTTTCATCACTTCGACAATCTTATCGGTCCAATATGCATCCTGATCTTGCCGACTCATTGGCTGATTGTTGACTGGTGGAGCCGGCTGATGCGCCCCTTCAGGTCTTGGTGGAAGATGATTCGGAGTAATGGGCGCATCACCAGTCATCTGGACGTTATGCATCGGTTGACTTACCAATGGATAACTTTGCACATTCACTGGATTATGCTATGGTATCATATTCATCGGTTGTTGTACCGATGCTCCACTCTGAATGTTTGCTGGACTTCCATACTGATACATCAGTACGCCAGGTTGTTGAACCAGCGGCTGGTTAGTCCATCCAGGATTATAAATCATCGGCATGTGACTTACCGATGGCTGATAACTAACTGGCGCTGCTGCACTTGCACCTTGGAGTAATCAACAAATTGGTTACCTTGATGTGTTAGTACTCCGCCTTGAGGATTCACCAGCATAGGTTGACTCCCAGTTGCTATATTTTGTTGCATCGGCACAAAATTTGCCGATGGTGGCATCAAATTTACTTTAGCAATCACCACCTGGAAATCTTCTGATGACATTTGCACAGTTGGAGAAGACGTAGAGTAATGCATGATAGGGATCATCGGCTGTGATTTCATTGCCGATGCCATGGAGACCTTCCAAGCTGAACTGTCTCCCTGCACCAGATTGGAACCAGCAGATGGATTTGGAGGCATACCGTATCCCCACCAGTTGGCGGGAGCTGGATGATTCTGGATAGCAGGTCCCGAGATTGCTGACGCCACTGGATCTGTGCTAAGCTTGGTGACGCTTTCAGGACTTGATCTTGGTGGTGTAGCCACATCGGTAGACGGATCCACAGGAGTGGAGGACACCATTGGAGCTGCTGATGGGTTTATAGATGCCGATCCAGGTTGATGATATGCTGGACCAACATACTGAGGTGCTTGTCCTTCTTTGAAAGATTGCATAACAGCATTGTACACAGTATTGGACAACACATTGGAGTGGCTAATTAATGCTTGATTTAAGGCAGAATTAACCATCTCTTGCAACTCACCAGGATTGGCATCAAACGTGACCTGTCGTGGCAACGGCAAGTCTTGCTTCTAGATGGCTTCGCCGCTCCTGCTTAGGCTGAAGGACCTCAGATACAATTGTTTGTACTCCTCCATAGCCCGCTCCATAGCCAGATTTTGATCATCTTTCAGATCGGCCTCGGAGACTTCAATGACGTTCCTCTGATTGACGTCAGTATGATCACCCATAGCAGATGTATTATTAGTCCCACCGGGTGTGCCAAAAGAGATGTTGACACAAAAAGCGTTAGGATCTGCGAACATCTCAGGCTTATACCTGAATTCGATATCCAAAGGTGTGCCAGTCGATTTGACCAGTTAATTGACAAGGACGATAACTAGAACAAGATCTGAACGAGACAACGGCGATGCGCCCGGATGTCAAGGCTCAAACTTGATCAGGATAACTAGAGTAGAGCTGAACGAGATGACAGCGATGTGCCCGGACGTCAAGGCTCAGATTGCTCAAACGCAGAACTTACAAGGGTTGACGGAGGTCGATGAGATGCAGCCCGTCGAAACTTGAAGAACTCGTAGATAGACTAAATCTAATGCGGTAAAGGTAAATTGCTGGTAAAGTAGATAAAAGAGTAATTGATTTGTTTGATATATGATTGATTTTTTTTCTCACAACCCCTAAGTACATATTTATACTCCGGCAATAGGAGTTGTAGACAGACACGACTCGTACCTTTCCTAAACAAAACAAACTCCTATTTTAAAGGAAATAACTAACTCGCGCAGGAGTCGGACTCAAACTTCTATAACAATACTGGTATGAGATCACCAGTTTCCTTATATCTTCTCTTCGATGAAACTTTCCACCGGCAGACTCTTCAATCCGCAACTTCCTTCTATTGCCATCGGCAATCCCCTGCTGACGTCAAACGCCACGTCACCCTGTGCCCATCGACATCATCTCCTTATCGATAATACCTTCCAATCGGCAACCCTTCACCTCCACTGGTAACTTGTCTTTACCAATTAACTCCTATCGGCAAGAATCGTCCAGCTTCCATCGGCAACAAACTTATCCCTTTCGCAGCATTCACTCTCATCGGTAATATTGACCGATGACCTTCCGATGCCGATAGAAAACGGCTACCGATCAATGCAAGTCTTAGCACATTTGACACATGCCGAAAAACAGTGTCAACACCCGTTGATGCGTAGATTATGTTAGTTTCCATGGTTCGCTCTGGTCTAAGACAGACTTTCGGCATCACCTCCGTGTTGTTCTCCGGATGCACACTCTGTCTCGGATCGGAGCGGAGCATGGAAACTGACATTATCTACGCATCCGCGGGTGGGATTAGGACATATCCTCACCTATTAGACAGTAGGTACGCTGTGCAGATGCATTTGCTGGTTATATTGCTCGCTTACATATGTATATGCTAGAGGAGGGAGAACCGTGATTGAATGTACACGGGTCACGCTAGTTTGACCCCAGAGTGGATGACTAAGACTAATGCTTTCGTGGATCATTCATTAAGCGAGGCTGCTCATGGGTCCATTCGGATGTCATGTCCCTGCGTCAATTGTGACAGCCGTGTAAGAAAGACAAAGAAGGTTGTAGGGAAAGATCTTATCTTGTATGGATTCAGGACAAACTATACTTGTTGGATCTACCATAGTGAAGCCAATCGTATTAGAGAGGAGGTGGTGAGACCACGTCTCGAGGCTTTTGATGGAGATGTCGGGGTTGTAGACTGGATGGATGACTTTCAGGAGGCACAGTTCGGTGAAGGATTTGAGGACGAGCCAGAGGATTCCGCAAAGGCATACTACGAGATGTCATCTTCGGCACAAAAACCCCTTCACGAACAGACACGAGTTTCACAATTGGATGTCATGGGACACCTAATGGCGTTCAAGTCGCAGTGTAGCATGAGTCGAGACAACTTCGATGCTATGTTGGCAATTTTTGGATCTCTGCTTCCGGACGGTCACATTCTGCCGAAGAACTTGTATGAGTCACAGAAATTTCTTCGTGCACTTAAGATGTCGTATGAGCAAATCCATGCTTGTCCTAAGGGGTGCGTCCTATTTAGGAAATTGCACGAGAAAGAAAAACACTATCAGAAGTGCAAATCCTCTAGGTATTTGGTCGACCCAAGTGATGGTAAGAAGTCACAGCTTGGTATCCCCATGAAGGTCCTACGGTACCTTCCTTTTGTACCGAGGATCCAACGGTTGTTCATGACAGGAGTCCGCGAAACAGATGACACGGCACAAACATGGCAAAAGATACAAACCGGACAAGATGGTACACCCATCGGATGGCGATGCATGGAAACATTTTGATGACATGCATCATGGTAAAGTTGAGGAGGCTCGAAATGTATGTGTCGCGCTTGCAACAGATGGGTTCAATCCCTATGGAATGATGTCGGCCCCGTATACTTGTTGGCCCGTGTTCGTGATCCCCTCAATCTCCCCTCCCCCCCCCGGCATCTCGTTTCAACCCAAGAATGTATTCATGTCGCTGATAATTCCTGGACACCCGGGGAACAAGATGGGTGTGTTTATGGAGCCTCTCATTGATGAATTGATGCTTGCTTGGGAAAATGGGGTACTGACATATGATCAATCCACAAAGAAGAACTTCACGATGCATGTGTGGTACCAGTACTCCTGCACGACTTCCTGGCGTATGGCATATTCTGTGCATGGTGTGTTCACGAGAAGTCCCCATGCCCATTATGCAAGAGAGCTATAAAGTTCTATCATCTGAAGAAGGGTGGCAAGTTTTCTTCGTTCGACCTACATCGTCAATTCCTCCCACTTGACCATCCATTCAGACAAGATGTCAAGAACTTCAGGAAAGGGGTTCAAGTCACCGAACCTTCACCTCACATGATGACTGGTGTCGAGGTTCGTGCTGAGATAGAGGCTCTCAAAGATGATAAAACTACAAGTGGTTTTATTGGATATGGTTTGGAACATCAGTGGACTCATAAATCGGGCTTGACTAGGCTCCCTTATTTCGATGACATTCTTCTTCCACACAACTTTGATGTAATGCACATAGAAAAGAATATCGTCGAGTCGCTTTTCGCAACACTCATGGACACAGAGAAGTCAAAGGACAACGTGAAGGCTAGATTGGACCTGGAAACGATTTGCCATAGGCCAAAGAAAGTGATGAAGCCTCCTGGGCCCAGTAAGAAATGGAGAAGGACTCCGGTCGATTTCGTCTTAAAAAGGGACCAACGGAAGGAGGTCTTGATGTGGATGCAGACGTTAATGTTCCTGGACGGGTGTGGGCGAATTTGAGTCAGGGAGTGAACTTGTCCACTATGCGGGTCTTAGGGATGAAGAGTCATGACTACCACATATGGATTGAGCGACTCCTTACTGCGATGACCCAGGGATATGTGCCCGAGCATGTGTGGCGCGTGCTGGCAGAGTTGAGCTATTTCTTCCGCTAGCTTTGTGCTAAGGAGTTGTCTCGGGACGTCATTGCTGACTTGGAGAAAGTGGCACCTGTGTTGCTCTGCAAGCTAGAGAAGATCTTCCCACCTGGCTACTTTGTGGCGATGCAACATATGATTTTGCACCTACCTTACGAGGCACGAATGTGGGGGCCCATGCAGGCCCGTTGGTGCTATATGATCGAGAGATGTCTAAAGATTCTTCAGAAAAAGTGTAGAAATAAAGCCAAAATCGAGGCTTCCGTGGCAGAGGCATTCATTCTGGAGGAGGTGTCAAACTTCACAACAATATACTATAAGGATAGCCTTCCCAATGTGCATAATCCCCCACCTCGTTACAACGCGGATGAGAGTTCATCGAACCTCAGCCTTTTCAAAGGGCAACTCGGCAAGGCAAACGCACCGGGCACCAAGACCTTAAGGAATGATGAGTGGTGCATTATCATGCATTACGTGTTGTTGAACATTGACGAAGTGAAGCCTTATGTGCAGTAAGTTCTTAATGAACTTGTTACATACGTCGTCACTATCCTCCATGTATCCAACTTCCTTGTCTCTTGTTTTTTTCAGGGAATTTCTAAATATATACTGGAGAGGGAGTAGGGCTCCTTTCCCTCAAGAGGAAGATAGCCTTCTCAAACATGGTGAGCCTGATTTCATTTCCTGGTTCGATACGAAGGTACCTAGTTGAATCTTTGACATCTCACTTTGCTCCTACGAGCGACTAATGTAACGATCTATCCGGCCTCACCTTGCAGGCTCGCAAAGATAGGGACATGAATGTTGAGTTTAAAGGGCTCACGAAAGGGTTCGCCTATATGGTCAAGACATTCAATGTTTATGATGTGAATGGCTATCGATTTCACTCAAGAAACTATGAGGAGAGTCAGCCCAATCGGAAAACCACAAATAACGGAGTTCGTATGCCCGACACTGATGAGCGCGACTACTACGGCATAGTAGAAGCCATATACGAGCTCTCCTTTGAGTGTCGCAAAGGTCCTAATCCAGTCATATTCAAATGCCATTGGTTTGATCCTAATGTCACGAGAACATCTCCTGAGATTGGACAAGTTGAAATTCGACAAGATTCTATCTATCAAGGAGAGGATGTCTATATTGTGGCTCAACAGGCCATGCAAGTCTATTACCTCCCATGGGCGTGCCAAACAAACCCCAATCTTATGGGTTGGTACCTTGTGCAGTTGGTATCGCCGCACGGTAAATTGCCTGTCCCAAACGATGAGGATTACCACTTTGACCCAAACGCAGAGGAGTTCTTTCAATCAGAGGGGCTAGAAGGGAGGTTTGACATAGACATGTTTTTGCTGATGGGCATGGAAGTTGACAATGACATTGATCGGGATGATGGAGATGAGGATGAGGGAGAAGAGGTTGAAGATGTGCAAGACTTACAAATGCTTGAGCGGTTACAGTTAGGCATTGGAAATGATGACAACGATGGAGATGAGGAAGAGGGAGAAGAGGTGCAATATGATAGTGATGACAATACCTATGATCCAACAACTACCGATCATTAACAATATTTCTAATTCATGTAATACTATATTATTATTATTATTATTGCAATTATCTTTGGTTCATTTTGCATATATTTATAAGTATTTGTAATTAATTGTGCTAATTGGTTTACTCTTTGAAATTGCAAGCACTCGACAAAATGCCTGGCGGAAGGGCTACACGTCGTTCACTCCACGACCTCTACACGATAACGCCCGCTTCTGCCGCGGAGCCAGCGGAGGCCGTAGCGCCCGCGGTGGAGACCTCACAGGCGAGGAGACCTCGCGGCCGACCCTGCGGCCAGGGCGGCCGCGGTGGCCGTGTGAGGCTGACTGTGCAGTCGGCTCCCACACCGGCCATGGACGAGGACCACCAGCCCATGGATGAGGACGACCAGGCGGCCAGGCTCCACACAGGCGGCAGTGACGCCCCAAAGCAGGAGGTAGGAGAGGGCTCTACCTCCTCGTCGACAGTCTGGTTGTGTGGGCCCGCGAGGCTCCCTCAGCGCCCGATCCTAGGTCCCCACTGCCCGGTGATTCGACCCGTGGGCGATGAGTAAGTATTATTTAAGTACTATTTCATATGAAGTATTGAAAATCAAACTACAGACTAACATTTTTTGTTAATGACTCTTGCAACAACTGGGTAGTTGTGTCTGAATAGAGGGGTCATCACATCAATAGCATTCTTGGCCTTCTGATTCGGCAGCACTACCCTGGACTAGTCGAGTACAACGGGGTGACGACGCCACCCTAGACGTGGGCCCAATTCTACGCCGATGAGGACAGCGACCACGGATCCGTTGCAGGGCGGATCAAGCCTGAGTTCTGGGTGAGTCTTCATCGCACTAAATTTGTCAAAACTACGCATTCATTGGTCGTTCTTGATATAATGAAATGATACATGATGTCTTTATGTAGGACTTCTTCACGTGCGAGCCAGGGCACGAGGACAAGGCGTCGCAAGTGCAGGACAAGGTCTGCAAGGCTCGACTCGGGCACCTCTACCACGAGACGCGGCTCCAGTGCATTATCAACCACCACGTCGATGTCCTTGGTGAGAAAGTGCCGAAGAGCCAGCCCAGATCCATGACGCTCACCAGGGAGCAGTACCAGTTGGTAAGTATGAAACATCAATACTACCACCCTACATGATTGGTATATTCTGACGTTTCAATAACTTGATGACATGCAACGATGTCCTGATTGGTGCGCCAGACACCCCCTCTGCTGGGACGGTATTGTGGACAGGTGGCTCTCGCCCGAGTGGATGGAGAAGAGTCAGATCCATCGTGAGTGCCGCCTGCAGATGACTGGGACCGCACACCACCAGGGCAACCAGAGCCTCTCCCAGTACGCTTCGAACTGGATAATCTTCTTTATTTTTTTACACGTATCTTTATTTTTTTTATTATAACTCTTAATTCTCATTACTTCTAATCATCTTTATGTTTTCCTCGTAGTCTGGGTCGCACCAAGGATAGGAGTGCAACGACTTCATGGCGTTCAGCCTGTCACACAAGGGCAAGGCGACGGACCCTGCGAACACCTACAACCCAGCGCACGGGCCCTAGTTGTACACCAACCCCAGCGCCCACAGCAAGGTTACCGAGTACATCTCGGCGGCTCGCCAGCGCCATGGGGAGGACTTTGATCCGGCCACTGAGCCCCTGGATGCAGAGATCGTGATGAGGCTAGGAGGAGGGAAGCAGCACGGCCGCTATTGGATGGCGAACAGCGCGCTCGACTCCGCCTCTGTTCCCAACCTTGCGGACATTCGGGTAAGGAGCACGAGCTCGTCCCTCCCCATACGCCCTCGACAGCTGAGCTCACAGCAATAGATCTTGGATCTCACGGTTAGTACTCATTCATTGCTTTTACACATCTATCTTGCATTTGCATTGTTTAAAAATTGTTGGTGGCCTGTGAGCAGGCCAACGTGCGGAGGTTGGAGGCGGCGTAGGCGGCGGCGGAGGAGGCCCAAAGGTTGTAGAGGGAGGCTGTACAAGCCCAGAGGGCGGCCAAGGAGCAGAGGTTGCGGGACATGTTCAGCTTCATGGCCAGCCTTAGTGCAATTCCAGGTGTGGTCGTGCCCGAGTCGCTTCTCGGCCCAGTTGTGGCTGTGGCTCCTCCACAGCCTCCTGTTTTCGGGACTCCGGTAAGTATGTCTGGTGGTTTATTCCTAGCACTTGTGAGAATTTCTTGTAGATACTCATTAATTGACTTCTTTTTGCAGCAAGTGTCTATGAGTTCGAACCCGACGGTTCAAGGCGGTGGTCCCTCTCCACAGCAGTGGTGGCCAACTAATACTCCTCCACAACCCGAGTTGCCAGATGGCTCTTCTTCATGGCACGACTGGTCAGGATGGCAGTAGGTACTTGTCCTTTGTCCATTTCCATGCCCCTCAGACTTGTATTAGACTTGGACTTGTGTTCGACTTAGACTTGTGACATATTCATAGCTATGTGATGGATTATGGACTCTATGTGATGGATCTATGGACTCTATAAGCAAAGTGACCAACTTGACCGCACTCAAAGCATCTTCTTGGCTTGTGCTTTGGCTTGTCATAGTTGTTGTTCATGGCTTTATTCTTGTGGTAGTTCCTTGCTTCAATCTTGACTTTGGCCTTCATCACTTGGTTCTCCTTGAACCCAATGTCGGTCTTGTCAGTCTTCATCACGGTGTTCATCAAGAGCTCACTTTGAAGGTTGTGGCCCTTGGTGAACTTCTCAAACCTAGTTGCAAGCTTGATCTTCTCATTTTTTGAGCTTTGCATTTTCTTCTCTAAGGGTGTTTATCAAGGTGGTTGCATCCTTGTCATCTTCTTTGGTCGGCTTGATGATGAGAGGCTTGTTAGCCTTGAGGTTGATGAGCTCTTCTTTGAGCTTTAAGTTCTCCACTCTCATATTCATGTAGTCATCATACTTTTCGGCCTCAACTACCTTCTTACCCTTGCACTTAGCATTTTGCTCACTAGCAACTTCATCAAGCAAGTCCTCACAAGTGGTAGCTACATCAAGCTTAACACACGGGTTAATAGCAACATGTGTGGCAAGATCAAGAGTAAGCAATTCATTTGCCATGACAAGAGTTCCATGTTCTTGCTTGACATTGTTATAGTCATCTTTTAGCAAGTTATACCTTGTGAAGAGCTCTTGTGATGACCTCTCAAGCTTATCATGTTTCTCATTAGCTTTCTTGAGTGAGGCTTTGAGCTCCCTAGTGCTAGATGAGAGAGATGTAATCTCAAGCTTCAAGTCATCATTAGCACTAGTCAAGGTGTCAAGCTTATCATGCAAGTTTTCTTGAACCTCTAGGAGTTTGTCATTTTTACCTTTGTACTTCCTTATGATGCTAGTGTATTTGTTGAAAAATTTAATTAGATCATCATATGAAGGTGTTTCATTGTCGCTATCACTATCATCATCACTATCCTCCTCATCCTCTACTTGTACCTTCTTGTCGCCTTTAGCCATGAGGCATAGGTGTGTAGAGGAAGAGCTCGGTGATGATGGAGGAGGTAGCGGTGGAGTAGAAGAACCGATCACCAATGCGGCAACCTTCTCATCTTCACTCTCATCACCGGATGAGTCACTTGTATCTTCAATGTCGGTGAGCCAATCACCAACAATGTAAGCCTTGACATACTTCTTCTTCTTCTTGTGGAATTTGATGTTCTTCTTCTTCTTGTAGGGCTTATCATTCTTCTTCTCCTCATCACTTGAGTTATCTTTGTTGCCCTTGTTATGCTTGTACTTGTTGAACTTCTTGTTCTTGTACTTGCCTTGCTTTTCTTCGGGGCAAGCATGAGCCAAGTGTCCAAGCTTGCCACAATTGTAGCAATCCATCTTGGAGAGGGGCTTCCTTGAAGAGCTTGTGAAGAATTTCTTCTTCTTTGAGTCAAATTTGACTCCATTCTTGTTTAGCCTCTTCAACATCTTGGTGGTCTTCCTCACCAATAGAGCAATGTTGTATTCATCTTCTTCACTTGAGCTCTCATAGGTCACTTGGAATTTGCATTTCTCCTTGGAAAATTCCTTGAGAGCCAAGTCCTTCTTCTCCTCCTTCTCTTTCTTCTTGGAGGAGGATGAGGAGCCACCATCACCAATCTTCATGTACATCTCATGAGCATTGATCTTGCCCAACACTTGTGTTGGTGTAGATGTTGAGAGATCTCCTTGGTGAAGCACGGTGATGATGTTGCCATACTTGTCAATTGGCAACACACAAAGAATCTTGTGCACCATATCCGGCGTAGTCATTTGAGTGAGCTCAAGTCCATTCATTTCCTCTACAAGAATGTTGAGACATGAGTACATCTCATTAGCATTTTCATTTGAAGACATGGTAAAGGAATTTAGCTTAGCCATGACCAAGTGGTAATGTTCCTCACGTTCACACTTGGTCCCCTCGTGTAGTGCACAAACGTTTGTCCAAACTTCATGTGTGGTTTTGCAATTCCGCACACGGTTGAACACATCCTTGCCAATGCCACGGAAAAGAATGTTCTATGCCTTGGCATTCTTCTTCTCAAAGAAGGGATCCTCGGCGAACACCGATTCGCCCAAGGTGGCGTCTTTGTGAACGCCGACATCCACGGCCTCAAGGTAGGCCTCCATCCGCACCTTCCAATAAGGAAATTCATCACCATCGAACATGGAAGGTGGTCCATCCCCATGGGACATCTT
>CM039133.1:7509909-7755189 GCA_022036555.1 Microstegium vimineum
ATAAAAATGATCCTCTAAAATTCTTTGGCCTTTCGTTGGCCCTATTCGTCAACACTATTTTAGTAGTACTTTTCAGCGAACGAACAATGTTTTTCTCTCATAAAACAAATCGAGCTAAATTTAAAAAAAATGAACAACACCAATCAAAATACTGATTTACTCTTTGTTCTCATGAAGAAAATATATAAGTAGTTGTTACATGAGTTTTGTCCTACCTGTTCATTTGATATTTTCTAGTACTTTCTTTAAATACCTCTTGTTTCCACGCTGTTCGATCTCTATCGATGGTTGGTCTATATATATCTTCTTATTAATCACCGTGTAAAACTTAACCTTAGATTAGATCCATGGTACAATAACATGTTTTGATCATATGATACATTATTTTCAATTTTTAAATGATTCGGTCGACATCATGAGTTGAAATTGGCTGGTTATCAGTGGAAATCTCTAACAAAAATCAATTAATATGTGAAGGAAATGGCACAAATTTCAGTTAATTAATATGACGATGACATTGGGGAAACATTTTTCTTTAAAAAGAGACTAATAATTAAGAGTAGATGCAGTGGTGGTTACGTATGCATGTTGTGCAAATTGAGGATTTTGGACTTTCGAAATGGACAAGAGACGACGGTTGAGCAACAACCACATCTTTTCGTCTCTCTCCATCATGAGGCAAACATTAACAGCCAATCATCACTCTCTTTGATTCTCTGTACTTCCAAGAACTGCGCCATATTTAAACTACTACTAAAAGTAATCAATCAAGGCGCATCTATGTACCACATGAAGATTAATTGATAGATACTCTGTGCTGGATTTTTTTAATAAGCATATGCTTTTGACATAATCTATGTTAGCATGCGCCTTTCTGCCGGCCACATGCAACGCCGTCACATTAATTGTTTCCAGTTAACAACCCCGGCCACAATGCTAATTAATGTACGATAATATGAGGCATAGAATTGCAGTACGTACATGGTCAAACGGGTCAACAAATTCTTTGTACAATATATATGGTCTATATTTATATAACCACATGGTTATTAGGTTCAGATCGTATTCAGAGACCGGCCGGAATAATTGTTAGACCTAGCACTACCGGATTCGTCTGATTTGCCGAGTGCCCGGCGTACTCGGCACAGGCTATAAAACTCTCTCATGCTTTGTCTCATGCAGTGCCACATAAAAGTCTCATGCAGTGCCACATAAGATTTTTTTTATGACGTGGAGGAAAGAGAAAAGGAAGAGAGAACGAGGTTGTTGCTTCGTGAAACAATCATCTCATGAGTTAAAATTTAGGAGTATGAGAGACAACTATTGTACTATTGTATAAGTTGTTGTTGTCATGCAACTCACAATTCTATTTTTACTCTATGCATAAATTAAGGAATTGTGAGTTACTATGAGACAACTTAAAAGGATAATATACTTTTCAGGAAAGGTACTTATTTTTCCTGGCAAATTTTACACAATAACATAAAGCATACTGACTTGCATCCTGATTGGGAAAATTCTGTTTTGGACATGTAAAAACAAGCATGATTCTCTGCAATTTGGCCATCTCAATTGACATTGGATTTGCAAATAAGGCTACATCATCAACATAAAGACAACACCGCAACTTAGCCTGCTTTGGGAGAACTGGTTGCAATAAACCTTGTTGAGCCGCCTGCTCTATAATCCTTTGCTGTGGACCAAACGTTGTTATGGATAGTAGCGGTGACAATGGATCACCTTGTCTTAGTTCTTTGGCGTGTTTTATTTTTTTTTGACTTGGCCTGCCATTGATTAGAATTCTCGATGACGATGAACCTGAAATGGAGGAAATACAGTTCTACCATTTGGTACTGAACCCTAGTGCCGCCAGGACTTCTAGCAGATACTACCACGCCCTATAGAATCGAACGCCTTTGAAATATCCAATTTGACATTTGTTTGCATTTCTTTAGTTGGATGTTTTACCTTCCCTAGTCTAACTTTCTAGGTTAGTTAATAGGATCGGAACCTAAAGTGCAAAACTCTTTTGCGTTAGAGATAAAAACACTTATCAAAATCATACTACATATACCTTGAGAGCTATCTTACATAGGTTTTGATAAGTAGATTTTAGTGGCATTTAACTTTTAATATGCATAATTCACCTTCTATTAGTTGCCAAAGTTCTTTCAGTTGGACACACCACACAGTCGTCGTGAGAGAGGCTGAGAGCGACGGAGGAGCAAGAGAGCTCTATAGAGGAATTTGTGATATATATAGATACATGATAAATATAAATGTGGATGGCAATCATCATCGATTTTAGTAGCTGACTATAATACTTTAAATTAGTATTCAAACTTGCAATGTGATAAGCACAACGATAGATGAACAGATAGATGATGTACACATAACCGAAGCGGACGACAGTAATATAGTATATTTTAGGCAGGCGGCTTGGCCCTGCATGCCTAGCAGTAGCCAGGGGCATCCCATTTTCGCTCATCCATCCATCTATCAATCATTTATATAAAATACGTGCAACATTTATGTCTCCAAATAAATTTATTAAAAAATTAGATCAGAACATCTATCTAATAATATCAATTATGTATTATAACTATTAATAATTTTTTATATAAAATTAATCTAAGTTTTTTTTTGAAAAGTGAGAAAGACAGATATTTTGAAACGGAGAGAGTAGTGTGTAGGTAGAGACTAAAGAGACAGACAGATGGATGGAGACAGGCTCGATCGGACATACATAAATAGAGATACACAAGTTCGTTGCGATCATCCCGTCGTCGATCTCCTGCAGTTGTGAAGCACATTCGTAAGATCTACGGCAGAGGCAGCAGCAGCGACTGCAGTTCCACCAGCGCCAGTTGGGACGGGGACGGCGACGGCGACAAGAAGCAGAAGCAGCAGCAGCTGCGAATGAAGGAGAAGGAGAAGCCCAACGTGGAGGATGGATGCCGCCGCAGAAGGGGGAGGGATGAGTGGGATCAGCTGCAGGAAGAAGAAGAACAAGAGGCTGCTGCTGCGGCTTCTTCAGGTGCTCGTGCTTCTTCTTCAACAGCAGCTTGTGGACGACGACGACGGCTGCGGCGGTCGGTGTCCATGGGGAGCCGGCTGGCGAGTGCGGCCCGGGAGCAGAGGGCTCGCCTCTACATCATGCGCCGCTGCGTCTCCATGCTCGTGCGCTGGAAGCACGACGACTAGCTAGCTTAGCTATCTCTAGGTCTTGTTGGGCTCGTCGTAGGACTTTTTCTGCTAATTAATATAAGCTCTCATCTTCTGTTTTCCTTTTTTTTTTTTTTTTTTTGCTATTTGCCAATGCCCCCGTTGCTGAATGTTGGTGATGATGTTCCTACCTCTTCCCCTTTTTGGCAGCAGCAACAGTGACATATGATGGCTTCTTCTGATGTTGATTTTGTTGTTGCACATGCAGAGGGGAGACCCGTGCTTCTGGTGCTTTTTTTTTTCTTCCATTACCGGCTTTCATTGATAAGAATGGAGATGATTCAAGCTGCGCCAGCCCCTCTTTTGCTCGGTTTTCAGTTCCCTAAACCCCTCGCGTGCCGCCCTGACAATTACAAGTTCAGTTTACATACTACGAAAAAAGAAAACTACGTACTCCTACTGCTTCTGGTGCTACGTACCCCTGTGAAATGGAAACTGCCTCTGCCTGATGAACAAGGAATGAGCAGGACGAGAAGACTGAAGAGAGGACGGCATGGCACTTGCCTACCCGTACGGTGCCTCTTAATCTAACTGTAGACTCTCTGTGTTTCCAATTACAGTTTGCTTTAGCTTTGTCTAAGTCAAATTCTTCTCTAACAGTCTAACTATGCTCATCAGAATAGGAGATATGGATGAATGAAAGAATAAATCATGTGATTTTCGAGCACTGTGTTGTTACATTCTGCTCTGCTAACAGCAGAGAACTCTGTTTATGCTCCTTCTGTTTTCCTGCACGTACGTAGAGCTTGATGAACATGAACTTCAGTCACTACTGTAGTGTACTCTCTCGATCTGCAGTGGCGTTGTGGATGCAATGCAACCTCTGCCAAATGACTGTCAGGTCGTGGACTCGTGGTTACTTGCAGGTTTTCTTCAGAAAAAGGAAAAAAAAAGGTTTGAGCAGCTACAAAAACTGTCTTGTCCCATTATTATTCGAGGATATGATTCATGGTTGCATGCAACTACTCCGTAGTGGTTGCTGTCATGCTGATAGTACTACTAGTAGTATACTGCATAATAAGAGGATACACACTGCAGGGGCCAGGGACTGAACACTATAATAAGATCCACATCCATATATACTAGTACGTATATATTTGGCTATATATTCAGATGCAGGGACTGAACATTCTTCAGATGATGCAGCCTAGAGGCCGGCCTATATATATATATGATATGTGCCATGCACAGAATGGATATATATATATGGATCGATGATGGTCATCATTTCCTTGATGTTGGCGGTGGGCAGAAGGTGATGAGGTAACGGCTAGCCTTGCACCGGTTCAAGGAGGTAGCGTCATCGTAAGCGTAGCTGTAAGCCTTAGGGCAGACAGCCTTAAACACATGAGCGAAGATGGTAGGACGACACTTATCCGGCGAAGCGTAATCCCCAGTGCAGCAGTACCTATCCCCTCCGAAGGCCCTACACGCGCTGCGGCAACCAGCGACCCTCCCATCCTTGTCCCTGACCTCCAGCTTGGACGGGCAGCAGACGTTAAGGTCAGCCTGGCACCCAGCGACGCCACACCCAGCGCCGCCGCCAACGGGGGCCATGGACACGGGCGCGTTGAAGCCGTCCACGAGAGACACGTCGTAGAAGTGGAGCGGCGAGGCTGGTGTGCCCAGCGTCATCTCCACCACCGTCGCCGGTGCCGCGCCCGGCCGGCCGGCGCACCGGAGCACACCGTCGCAGTCCCCCGTCGTGCACTGCCCTCGTTCAAGGTCGGAGGAGGAGAAGGTGCAGCCGCGCCGTGGCCATACGCGGCCTGACCACCCTTGTGGCACGTCGAAGGCGACCTCGTCTCCTGGGATAGGTGGAACCCGCCTGACTGTGGCGTTGTGTGGCCTGTTGTGCCTAGTAGACCTGGCCAGATTGATTCCGCGCAGTTGTTCACCAAGATTAGCTGGATGTTGTTGTTGTTGTTGCCACTCCCACTTCCACCATCTGCACCATCTGACGATGAATGAACCATCATCATCATCCGAATGTTACACATCATGCAGATCGATCGAATACATATATACATGCTCATGCTTTCTTCAAAAGAAATAATGGATGTACGTACCAGTGCTGGTGACCAATAGCAATGCCAGTGTGACAAAAATGTTGATGACGAGGTGCAGCTGGAGCTTCTTTGAATTAGAGACCAAGGCCATGGTGGCGAATGCAGTATGTATGTAGCTACTGATGTGGATCAAAGACACGACGTACAAGTCTCTTTGAATTGAAGTGGTGTGCGTGGTTAGTGTGGTCATGGAGATCGAGATCGAGTCAGTACTCTCATCATATATATGTGCATCTGCAAGCTTTGCTGCTACTGAACTACTGATCGATCTGATCCTCCAACTATAGTTGTTATAGTTAAAGGTGGTGGTTTATTTATTTGGTCTGGGGATTTGGGAAAGATGCAAATAAAAAGCAGCATTGCGAGTTTGCGACGGCCTGGAGCTAACTAGCTAGACGTACCAGGGGTGAACCTTTACTGCCTTTTGCTCTCTCTCTGCTATACCTCATATCTGAATAATAAGGTTGCTCTTGCTTGGAGCAACTAGTAAAGTTTTGATTCTAACAACATTATCATCATTGCAAGTGTAGTGGCTGTGTGGCTCCCATCATGATATCATTACTGCCTTTTGCTGTCGAGCTTAATTTTGATGCCATGCACTGTCCCTGTCCTGATTACAACAGGATTGTGGCTTAATTTGGTATCGTGCTATATAATTTGTCTCTGGTCATAATTTCTGTTGGGCGGAGTAAAAGGGCATGGAGGTAAGGTAACACCAACACTGAAGTGTAGTGTAGTGTTGCCTCTGATCATAATTTGCCTCAGTCAGCGAAAGCAAATGGGACGACTCTGCTCCTGAAGTGTAGTGTTGCTCTGCAACTTAGGATGATTTATTATTATTATTTTGCTTTCGGAAAGGGATTGCAATCTCAGCTAGGATCTATTCCTTGCTTTCGATTCGGGATTTCTTCTTGCCTCGTCAGCATCGCCTGATATGCATGTATAGATAGAGATTTGGATAATGAAAAGAGAGAGTCGATCGATTGTCGAACTAAAGTAGTTGATTGACGAACACTTTCCTTCCTGGAACTGGAAGGAATATCTGTCTGCTCCTCCGTCTCTTTTGCTTTTCCCTTGCCACATACACATACTTTCGTCATGACATTCTTGTGAAATCTCATGAAAGCATCATGTATATTTGTTATTACGCCGCGCGCTTTCCGGCCACATCAGAGAGAGCTCCAGGCTCCTCTCCTCAAGATAATTATTACTCCGTAACAATGTAGTTAGTTTTTTCATTTCTGACACTGTTATGCATGTCACACCTCAAGAAACACCCATGCATATACGGACAGTCGTCGTCCTCGTCCCATATCTGTAACAATCCCTGTTCTCAATGTCATTCAAAAATAATCAATAAAATTTATAGATTTTAATTTTTGATAACCACAAAATAAAATAATTAAGGTTTTTATAGTTACCCATATAACTTTTAAAATTTCAAACACCTCATAAAAAAAATATGTTTCTGATACTTGTGTGCATGATCTTTTTCGAAGTTACACCAAAACGTCCTTAAAATCCTTAAAGTATTAGCCTAGTTCAATCTATGCAAATGTATTATGGATATGTGAATTCTTAATTTTATCTTTCTTTCTTGTTTTTTTTGGCTAAACATGAGGTACTAGCAAGCTCAAGTTGGCACAGGAGCAAGGCTAAGCATGCATGCCAACATCCGTTTTCGGCCTAGCCTGTTCCTCCTCCCAGCCACTCGATCCTCCGCCACTTCCACGCCCGATCCAAGATCTCTTCTAGCCCAAGCTAGGGTCAGCCTGATGGGCCAGTAGAAAGTCAGCCCAATTGAGGAACCGAGCCTAACTAGCAGCTCGTTTGACCATTACTCAACCATGCTTTCGGCCCACAAACAGGGAGGAAGTCCATTGAAGCCCATAAACCCTAGGACATTGTTCTTTGCTGTCATTTTCAGTAAATAGTTTTGATATAACTGCTTCGAAAAATGTGGAACTTATACCATTTTTTTTAAAAGCGTCAACTCTATTTGGGTGCAGTTTTTAGAGATATTTGGGTCTTGTTTACTGCAGTTCCTACTGGTTCTTATTCATATCCGCTCGTGGCATTTATTTTCTATAGACTTCATGGATGGACTTGGACATGCCCCTAGAGATGGACCATGTTGATCAACTATACCATTGTTATTACTACTTCCTCGACGTTGCAGGTATCATGGCACAATTATTATTAGAATTATATTGGGCATTTGCTATGTACATACACCAGCTCTTTACATTAAATCCTTGTTAGTATATGGGTCTGTTTGGTATACCTCAACTTCATCAGTAAAGTTATTTTTTTAGAAAATACCTTAATGAACAACTTTCTATATGAAACTGAGCTAATTTTAGAAAAAAAATGTTTGGCAAAACAACTTCACCGACAACTTTATGCATGGATATAAGAGAGAAATGAGGGAGAGAGCTGAGATAGGCTACTTTTTTCAGCTTCTCACTTCATGTCTTTGTGAGAGGAAAAAAAAACAGTTTCACCCATAAAACTTTTTTAAAAATAGGTGTTTGGCAAAAATAAATAAATACATAATAGCTTATATAAAGCTATTGAGAGTTGTACCAAACATGCCCTAAGTTATGAATGCTATTGTCCGAGCCTTGTTTTACTTGATTATTAGAAACCATGATGCCCTAATCACCCAACTCCGTGCTAGTACTATCTACTATAGCTTGCATTTACTACCATCATACTTTACATATGTGCCATTGGTTCTCCTAAAAAAAACATATGTGACATTGGTACGTAGTTATGTGATGGATGGTTGTGATGTAGTGCGTGGAGGCTGGGGATAGCCATGAGGCCTTCCTTGTGAGATAGTTGGTAAGACGTGAGGCAGGATCGTTGAATCATGATATGGTATGATGGTTGTCGGGTACGAAGGTAAGGGGTACCCTAAACCCTTCGGTAAATTAACGCTAAACATAGCAACCATTTTTAAGGCAAGGATCAGCCTACTGTTCGGTAAGACGTGACCCATCAACCGAGGGCCCCCGCTACACCGACTGCGGAAACCAGCCACTGGCCCGGCTCTACCTCGACGACGGACGAGGGGTCGGGCGAACGACCCCCCGGCTCCACCTCGACGACGGACGAGGGGTCGGGCGAACGACCCCCCGGCTCTACCTCGACGACGGACGAGGGGTCGGACGAACGACCCTCCGGCTCCACCTCGACGACGGACGAGGGGTCGGACGAACGACCCCCCGGCTCTACCTCGACGACGGACGAGGGGTCGGGCGAACGACCCCTCGGCTCTACCTCGACGACGGACGAGGGGTCGGACGAACGACCCCCCGGCTCTACCTCGACTTTGACCCCTTCAACCTGTCGACGCCTCGACCTTCCAAGCGCCGTCGACGGACGAGGGCTCGATTAACCCAACCACTCCGGCATGGGTAAAAGTAAAACCGCCTGACGACATGGGCGCCTGCGTCCACTGTCAGATCCGCCAACTCCCCGTCCAGTCCCCGACTCCCGACGACTGTGCCGTCACTGCCGCCACTACGCAAGTACGGACTTCTACAGTACCCCTCGGAAAGTGAACAGTGCGACCCTCGACGACGGCTTCGGGAACGTGACAGAGTCATACGGGGCTCGACCTCCCCCCTCGACCAAGGGCTCGACCCTCTCCTCTTCAACAACTCCGGTACGGAAGACGTCCCATCTGCCCCGTCCCGCTTCGGCCAGGGGACTCGTGCCCGCCTGCGAATACTGTACTGCGACGACTTCTACTGATGCCACGACCGGGAACACCTGAAGGACGGGAAGACCACGCCGCCACAGTGCTCGATGTCTCTTCGCCAACACTGTGCCGAGGATACACCGCCCATACTTCTACTATTAGGACCCTGTACCCTCGAGTCTCCCCCTTGGTCTATAAAAGGGGGACGCCGAGGTAGATGAAAGGGGGGCTCTGGGGAGACTTCTTTTTCCAGGTTTCTCTTTGAGGACTCCAGTCCGACTTTGGTTCTCAAGGACTCTAGACCACACCACACACACAGCCGCTCGATCGACCCCTCGGGTGGCCGACTCCGTGTAACACTGCTTGTACCCCCCCTATACGAGCACGCTTTGGATGCGAGATAATACAAGTCATCCTCCCCCGCTGGACGTAGGGCCCTCTTTGCCCGAACCAGGATAAATCTTGTGTCCATCTTGCATCACGTCTGAGAGAGGGAGCACGCGATATACAAATTTACTCGTTGGTGGTCTTGACCCCCGGGTCATAACACCGACAGTTGGCGCGCCAGGTAGGGGGATTCGCGTGCCGATCAACTCCGAACTACTCTCTCAGATGGATTCCACCATCCCACCATTCCCGTTCAGCACCGTCATCTGGTTCGGCAGTCTAGGGTTCGTTTCTACGGACCAGGGCGACTTCGTAGTCTTTCCTTCCACCCGTGGCCTAGACGTCAGCAGTTCCGCTGCACCGGAGCCAGCTAGGATCAGACGACGGCCCCTCCGCTTGCGACTCTGGCCTGCGATCAGGAGGAGGCGCAAGCGACTTCGACGCGCTCGCCGTCGTGCGAGCTCTGGGGTGCCGGATACCGTTCCCTCGGTCCCAGCTGGCGACACGGCCCCCTCTCCTAGGGGTCCGCTTGACCCACGCTTGTGGGCCGAGGGCAGGTGTCTCCCCGAGTGGGACTTTGACTCTTCTGCGTCATCGTCCCCGGAGGCTCCCGTGGCTTCTCCGACACCTACGACCCCATCACCACCGCGCGACCCGTTCCCATATGGGCTCCGCAACAGCGCCGGGCTCTACTCTGCCTTCGCAGGGCAGCGAGTACATACCTATGACGAGTCTCCATGGACGCCGTCATGGGCGATGATCGATCCCGTCACTACCCCTTCACTGGGCGAGCCAGAGCTGCCCCGTACGTGGGGCACGTTACGGCGGCGCCTGGAGGAGGAGGAAACAGGCAGGCTCTTCCCCCACTTCTACCACGCCGACTTCGACTCGGACTCTCCCGACGAGAGTTACGACTCCACTCGGGAGTGCTTCCATCTCGACGAGCAAACCGTCCTTCAGGACGACGTCGATGACACAGTGGACACCGAAGAAGGGAGGGGGGCCAACGCCACGCCACCTCGAGACGCCATCCCCCCAAATCCCGATAGAGCCGATCCACCCCCCGACGTCCAGATTACGCAGGTCCGAGAGCTCCTCGGCAAGCTCGAGGAAGAGCGCCTGCGTCTTCAGCAGCTTGAACATGCCCTCGAGCGGGATCGAGGGCGTCCTCAGGGTGGAGGAGCTCGCGAGCGGGCCCGGGAGGTCCACCGGCAGATCGTCGAGGAAGGGAACGTTGAACCCCGAGTCTTCAACCGCGCCAGCCAGAATGTTGTAGCAGCCGCGATGCTGCTCCGCAACATGCCGGCGCCATCGACCCCCCAGGCACAACGTATTAGGGAAGAAATCCAGGGGCTACTCCAAACTGCGGCCGTCCAGCAGGCGGAGAGCTCGGCCTCGAGGCGTCGAGGGGCTGCCTCTGAGCGGCAAGCAGCGCCCCCTCGACAAAATCGGGAGGCCTCTGTCCACCAGAACAAGGCGCCCCAGGGCCGGGTCGAGCCACGACCGGTTCGGGAACGCCTCGTCGACGACCTCCCCCCTCGAGTGAACAATCGACGTCGATGCGGCGATGCCGAGGCTCGAGGCTACAGCGCTCACCGAGGCGGGCGCTACGACAGTGACGAAGACCGATGTCGGTCTCCGGAGCCACCGGGGCCTCGAGTCTTCGGAAGAACTATCCGACGGGCCTCCCTGCCCGTGCGTTTCCGTCCACCCACCAGCCTGATCAAATACAACGGCGAAACCAAGCCAGAGCTCTGGCTTGCCGACTTCAGGCTGGCATGCCAGCTGGGTGGAGCCAAAGATGACCTCGTCATCATCCGGCAACTCCCACTGTTCCTCTCCGACACCGCTCGAAGGTGGCTCGAGGAGCTACCCCCGGACTTGATCCAGGACTGGTCCGACCTGGTTCGGATCTTCGAGGGCAACTTCAAGGGCACCTACGAGCGGCCGGGCAACTCCTGGGACCTTCGCAGCTGCAAGCAGAAACCAGGAGAGACCCTCCGCGCCTTCATCCGCCGATTCTCGAAGCAGCGTACCGCACTGACTCACATTTCCGACCACGAGGTGATCACGGCGTTCATCGCCGGGACAACCTGCAAAGAGTTGGTGCGGGAGCTGGGGCGAAACATCCCCAAAACCGCCAACGAGCTCATGGACGTCATCGCCAACTACGCGGCTGGCGAGGAGGCCGTTGGCGCGTTCTTCTAGATTCCCCCAGCGAAGGGGGAGGGCAACGCGGACAAACCCGGGGGCTCGGACGTTGGGCCCAAGAGAAACAAGGGGCCCAGGAGGAACAACGACGGCAACGGCGGCCAGAAGAAGAAGAAGAAGAAGAACCAACGGGGCCGGCGCGTCGTCGAGCCCAACGTCGAGCAGGACGACGACCCCGACGACCTTGTCGCTGCAGCGGACAAGCGGAAGCCTCGAGGGCCCCCTCCCGACGGGGGCGTCTTCGTCAAAATGCTGAAAGAGCCTTGCCCCTACCATATGGGGCCGGCCAACCACCGCCTCGAGGATTGCCGCATGCTTCGAAGGCACTTCGTCCCTCCTGGTCCCAGGAGAGACGACGGCAAGGAAGACCCGCCCTGTGACGTCCAAGTCAGGGGCGATGTTCAAAAGGGAGGCTTCCCCGAGATCCACGACTGCTACATGATCTACGGGGGACCCTCGACCCGCCTCACCACGCGCCAACGCAAGAGGGAGCGTCGGGAGGTCTTTTCCGTTCGGGCCCAGGCCCCACGGTACCTAGACTGGTCCCACACGCCGATCACCTTCGATCAGGACGACCACCCCGAGCACATCCCCAACGTAGGGGTTTACCCGCTCGTCGTCGACTCGATCATCCTCAACCCCCGCCTCAGCAAGGTGCTCATGGACGGGGGAGCAGCCTCAACATCATCTACGCCGAGACCCTCGACCTCCTGGGGATCCCGAGGACCATGCTCCTGCCCAGCGCGGGGGGGGGGGGGTTCCACGGAATCGTCCCGGGGAAGAAGGCACTCCCGATCGGCCGCGTCAAGCTACCGGTCTGTTTCGGCGTCCCCTCGAACTTCCGAAAGGAGGAGCTGACCTTCGAGGTGGTCGCGTGGCGAGGCACCTACCACGCCATCATCGGTAGACCGGGGTACGCCAAGTTCATGGCAGTCCCGAACTATACCTACCTCAAGCTCAAGATGCCGGGGCCCTCGGGAGTCATCACCGTCGACACCTCCTACGAGCACGCATACGACTGCGACGTCGAGTGCGTGGAAAAAGCCGAAGCCCGTGAGGATTCTGCTATCCTCGCGGCCCTCGACGACTTGTCCGGAGAGATCCCCGACCCCAAGCGCCACGCTGGCAACTTCAAGCCGGCGGAAGACACGAAGACCATCCCGCTCGACCCCGGCCTCAAGGACGGGAAGGTGCTGACGATCAGCGCCACCCTCGAGCCCAAATAGGAAGCCGTGCTCGTCGACTTTCTCCGAGCGAACGCCGACGTGTTCGCAAGGAGTCCCTCGGACATGCCGGGCATCCCGAGGGAAGTTGTCGAGCACTCCTTAGACATCCGAGCCGGGTCCAAACCGGTGAAGCAACGCCTGCGCCACTTCGACGAGGAGAAGCGCAGGATCATCGGGGAGGAGGTCGACAAGCTTTTGAAGGCCGGATTCATCAAGGAGGTACATCATCCCGAGTGGTTAGCTAATCCCGTGCTTGTAAAGAAAAAGAATGGGAAAGATAGGATGTGTGTAGACTACACCAGTTTAAATAAAGTATGTCCTAAAGTTCCTTTTCCTTTACCTCACATCGACCAAATAGTAGACTCCACTTCGGGATGTGAAACCCTTTGCTTCCTTGATGCGTACTCCGGCTACCACCAAATAAAGATGAAGGAGTCCGATCAACTCGCGACCTCTTTTATCACTCCTTTTGGCATGTTTTGCTACCTCACAATGCCCTTCGGCTTGCGGAACGCCGGGGCCACCTACCAGCGATGCATGCTCCGCGTCTTCGGGAAACACATAGGGCCGATCATCGAGGCCTACGTCGACGATATCGTGGTCAAGTCCAGAACCGTCGGAAACCTAGTCGGAGACCTCGAGATTGCGTTTGGGTGTCTCAGGACTAACCGCATAAAACTAAACCCTGAGAAGTGTGTCTTCAGGGTCCCTCAAGGCATGCTCCTAGGGTACATAGTTTCCCAACGCGGTATCGAGGCCAATCCCGAGAAGGTAACCGCCATCACGAGGATGGGCCCGATCAAAGACCTCAAGAGTGTGCAAAGGGTTACTAGGTGCCTTGCCGCCCTCAGTCGCTTCATCTCGAAGCTCGGAGAAAAGGCCCTGCCCCTTTATCGACTGCTGAAGAAGACAGAACACTTCGCGTGGACCGCCGAAGCTGAGGAATCCCTCTCGAGGCTCAAGGCCTTGCTCACCTCGCCCCCGGTCTTGGTCCCCCCGAGCCCGGCCGAGCCCCTCCTGCTTTATGTCGCGGCAACTACGCAAGTAGTCAGCGCGGTCATAGCAGTCGAGAGGAAGGAAAAAGGACACGCCCTGCCGGTTCAGAGGCCTGTCTATTTCGTGAGCGAGGTCCTTTCCGAGACCAAGACGAGGTATCCCCACATCCAGAAGCTGCTATACGCGGTCGTCCTCACTCGGCGGAAGCTCAAACACTATTTCCTGGGCCATCCGGTCACTGTGGTTTCATCTTTCCCCCTCGGAGAGATAATCCAGAACCGGGAGGCATCGGGAAGGATCGCCAAGTGGTCTGCCGAGCTCATGGGGGAGACCCTCTCCTACGCCCCTCGGAAGGCTATCAAGTCTCAGGTACTGGCAGATTTCGTCGCCGAATGGACCGACACCCAACTACCCCCGACGCAGGTGCAGAGCGAGCTCTGGGTCATGTACTTCGACGGATCACTGTTGAAGGCGGGAGCAGGCGCAGGATTGCTATTCTTATCACCCTCAGGGGTCCATATGCGATATGTCATCCGCCTCCACTTCCCTGCCTCCAACAACGTCGCCGAGTACGAGGCCCTCGTCAACGGCCTGCGCATCGCCATCGAGCTCGGGGTCCGACACCTCGACGTGCGAGGGGACTCTCAGTTGGTAATTGACCAAGTGATGAAAGACTCGAGCTGTCGCGATCCTAAGATGGGAGCTTACTGCAAGGAGGTTCGAAAGCTCGAGGACAAGTTCTACGGCCTCGAGCTCAACCACGTAGCCCGTCGTTACAACGAGGCTGCCGACGAGTTGGCCAAAATTGCGTCTACTCGAGGGACGGTCCCCCCCGACATCTTCTCGAGGGATCTGCACACACCGTCCGTCGACCTAGGCTCGGGGGCTCCCGCCCCCGAGCATGAGGTTGACCCACCCCCCTCGACCGATCCCCCCTCGGGCGGGCAAGGGGTTATGGAAATCGACGGGGCTGTCGCAGTGCCAACCCCTCCGACGGATTGGCGCGCGCCCTACCTCGAGTACCTGACGCGAGGCGAACTCCCGGAAGACCGCACGGAAGCTCGTCGAGTAGCTCGACGTGCCAAAACCTACGTCCTGTACGGGGACAGCCGCGAGCTATATCGACGCAGCCCGTCGGGTGTGCTCCAACGCTGCCTCACCCTCAAGGAGGGGAGGGCACTGCTGAGGGACCTACACTCGGGGGCTTGCGGCCACCACGCGGCGCCGAGAACCCTGGTAGGAAGTGCCTTTCGACAGGGTTTCTACTGGCCCACAGCAGTCAACGACGCCACCAAACTCGTTCGATCCTGCCAAGGATGCCAATTCTACGCCAGGCAGACTCACCTACCCGCCCAAGCCCTTCAGATGATACCCATAACTTGGCCGTTCGCAGTATGGGGGCTCGACATGGTCGGTCCCCTGAAAAGAACCAAGGGTGGGCACACTCACCTTCTCGTGGCTGTCGACAAGTTCTCGAAGTGGATCGAGGCTCGGCCCATCGCCAACATCCAGTCTCGGCAAGCCGTACTATTCTTCACCGACATCATCCACCGCTTCGGGGTCCCCAACGTCATCATTACCGACAATGGCACGCAGTTCACCGGCCAAAAGTTCCTGGACTTCTGTGACGATCACCACATCAGGGTGAATTGGTCTTCAGTTGCCCACCCTCGAACTAACGGTCAGGTTGAGCGTGCCAACGGCATGGTTTTGCAGGGCCTCAAGCCAAGGATCTTCGACCGGCTGAACAGACATGGAAAGAGATGGGTCGAAGAGCTGCCTGCTGTGCTATGGAGTCTCCGAACGACACCGAGTCGAGCTACGGGGTTCTCCCCGTTCTTCCTGGTCTATGGGTCCGAGGCCGTCCTCCCCACCGACCTCGAGTACGGGTCCCCTCGACTGAAAGCCTACAACGAGCAAGCCAACACAGTAGCCCGAGAGGACTCCCTCGACCAGCTCGAGGAAGCTCGTGACATGGCCCTGTTCAAGTCGGCCCAGTACCAGCAGACGCTACGACGCTACCACGACAAGAACGTGCGCAAAAGGGACCTCAACGTCGGCGACCTCGTTCTGCGCCGTCGACAGAGCAGCAAGGGGCGTCACAAGCTGACACCGCCCTGGGAGGGACCCTTCATCGTGGCAGAGGTGCTGAAGCCCGGCACTTACAAACTGAAGAACAAGAAGGGAGAGCTCTTCACCAACGCGTGGAACATCGAACAGCTACGTCGCTTCTATCCCTGAGGCCCCAGGGCCTTGTACATTTCCGCATTTATGTACAAATTCCCGAATGAATAAAGTGTTCTCGAAACACTTTTCACGTTCGTTCATAGCCCGAAAGCAGCCTCGACTTTGCCCGGATAAAGTCGAGCTCCCCTCGGGGGCTGGCAGGGGGGGCACCCCCTCCCAGGTCTCCGAAAAACTCGAACGCTTTCTCTCGAAACTCGACCCCCTCTCGTTTCTTCGCCTTGGGCATGCTTCGTAACTAGGTAAAGGCGCCTCGAACCCCCTAAGGGTCGAGGGTGTCGTCGAGTCAGGGACTCACCTACGCCCCAGGGCTACGGTATCCCTACTCGCCACCCCCCTTCCCGGGATAAGAGCGTGCGTCGAATACTTAAGTTCACGAGCGTCGACTCAGGCAAAGAAAAGCAGAGAGAGCCCGAGAAGTAGAAGTAACGAGACGAACCCATCCGCAGCACTAAGGTAGCCTCGACTTTGCCTCAACAAAGTCGAGCCTCCCTCGGGGGCTAACAGGGGGGGGCACCCCCCTCCTAGGTCTCCGAGAAACTCGAACGTTTTTTCGAAACTCGACTCTCCCTCTCATTCTTTCCCTCGAGTACGCTTCTGAACTAAGTAAAGACGCCTCGAGTTCCCTAAGGGTCGAGAGTGCCGTCGAGTCAGGGACTCACCTACTACGCCCCAGGGCTACGGTATCCCTACTCGCCACCCCCCTTCCAAGGCTTAGAGCGTGCGTCAAACACTTAGTTCATAGGCGTCGACTCAGGCAAAGAAAAGCAGGGAAAGCTCGAAAGAATGAAATTAACTCTGTGCACATCGATCAAAATGCATCATATACAAAAAGCCCTTGGGGGCTTGGCATTGTGTCGGTACAGTGGCCTAACTATTACATGGACCTTTTTTGTCCAGATATGGCTCGCGGGCCCGCGACCACCCGTCGACATCTCCCAAGGGCTACTCGTCCGCCGAGGGGATCACGTCGGGCTCGAAGAGTTTCGCCAGCTGGCCTCCGGGCACCTCCGCGTGGTCCATCAGCTCCTGACACCTCGCGTCGTTCTGCTCCTCGGTCAGATCCGGGTCGGTGGCGAACCCGTCGACAACGAGGTTGAGATCCACGTCGTAGAAGGAGTTGACGACCGCGAGGGCCCGCTTCACCCCCACATGCAGGGCGGCTCGGACGTTCTCCGTCACCCCCCGCGTCATGGCGTAGAAGCGGCGCAGCAGGGATTCCCCCCGAGTGTCCCCCTCGAGCTCCGGCTCCGGCTTGACTGAGAGGTTGTCGCAGAAGGTGTTGATGGCGGCCGAGAGCGACGCGTTGAGGTTCACCTCGGTGCTCAGCAGGCCCTGAAGATTGTCCAGGTCCTTTTGGGCGCGGGCGTTCTCCTCCGCAAGCTCTGCCGAAACAAGCACATAACGATCAAAACCCGAAAGCAGAAAAAGGGTCGAGACAGGACAGACCCCGCAAACACCCGAAACACTCACCTTGGGCCTGCACATCCAAGGCGGAGTAGGCCTGCTTGGCCTCCTCGAGCTGATGGTGGACGGCGTCAAAATCAGAGGACTGGTCCCTGACTTGGGCCTCGAGACCCTCGATGGTCTTGTATGCCTCCCCGAGGGCCTCCTTCTGCTTCATCGCCACCATGCCCAAGGAGGTCGCGCGGGTCCGAGCCTTCTCCTCCGAGGCGGCCAGAGCGTCGCGCTCGCGGGAGAGGGCATCGAGGTCTCCCCTCAGCCGGGCGGCCTCCTCCGTGGCCTTGCGCTGGGCCTCGACGGCGGCATCCCGCTCCTGCCCAACGGCGATGGTCGACCGAAGGGCATCATCGAGCTTCGCCTGCGCCGACGACAAGGCCTCCCGGGCTTCCTTCTGGACAGCCTCGTAGCCGGCCCTCGCGTAGGCGACCCTCGACTCGGCATCCTTCTGGATAGTCGCTGCCTCCGCCTTCGCACGAGCGGCCTCACCCCTCGCCTTCTCCAGAGAGGCGTGGAGGGTCGAGAGCTGCCCCTGTACCCGGAGAATGTACTGGGACTTCTCGTACGACCTCACCCGCAGCGACTGACAGGGATAAAGACGAAGATCGTCAACAAATGGCAACCATGCAGTGCAAAGTACAATCTAAGGTAGAACGGAACCTACCTCCATTCCCTCGCGTATGTCCGCGGCGGCGACCTCCGCAGCGCGACGTACCGAGTGTTCGAATAAAGCCCGGTACTCCTCGACGTTCTCCCACCGTCGAAGTTCGGACTGGTCGTCGAGCGTGAGGAAGAGTCGCTCGGGGTCTCGAGGGTCCGCCACCTCGAGAACCTCCTGGCCCCACGCCGCGCTGCGGGCAGCGATCCTCTGCTCCATCGGCCCGGTGACGCCAATGCGCAGGTCCCCCCCTCCTTGGTAATCGGAGAGGGGCGAGGCTTCCTCCTCGGCGCCACCTCGCGAGGACGTCGACGGTCCTGCGCGATGAAGGGCTCCGAAAGGTTAATACCTAGCGAGACAAACCCACCGCGTCTCGAGTGAATCAAAGTGCGACTTACCTTGAGATACCGACCCCCCAACCTCGAGGGGAGGTCGAGCCACCTCCGGCTCCGCCCGAGGAGCCGCGATGATGGCCAGTTCCGCCGGGTCCACCAACTCGGCCACCATCTCGTCCACTTGGGCGGGGGTGGACTCCATGAGCATCCCACCATGAGCCGGCGCGGATGGGCCCTCGACGCGCTCGAGCTGGAGTCGAGCCTCCAACGCCGCCAGACCCTCGGGCCAGCGCCCCGGCGTCGGGTGACCCGGGGCCTCCCGCTCGGCCGCAGGAACCTGGGCCTCGACCACCTCCACCTCCTGGGCCGCGCCCGATGTCGGTAGGAGCTCCACGCCCCCCAGGGCGCCGGACGCGACCCCTTCCGACGGCCGCGCAGGCTCCGCGACCGTCGCTTCGACGGCTACCACCGCCAGCGGGTCCGCCTCCTCCGCCGTTTGGGTAGGCGCCGAGGCCCCCTGTGCCTCCCCCCGCGCCGCCACCTCCGGGGTCGTGGCTGCCGGTGCCGCCTCAGGGGCGACCGTCGAAGGGGGCGGGGCTGCCGGACCAACCTCGACGGCGGCTTGCACCACAGCCCCCGTCTTTAGCTTCTTAGCAGGGGAGGGGAGCGCAACCCCCAGCCGGCGCTTCGACCTGAAAAAGGAGCACGTGCGCGATAATAAGCACGAGTCCTCACCGACGAAAAAAGGAAAAACGCACAACAACTACGAACTCGACTTACCCTCTCGGAGCCCGACGCTTCGGCTCAGCGCTCGCCGGGCTGGTCGAGCTCTGGGATGCCACTGCCTGGGGGGCGGGGGTCGAGGCGGCACTCGCCACCCTCTCCTGGGCAGGGGCCGGCGGCGCCACCGTCGGCTTCTTGCTGGCCCCCACCCGCGCCGACGGGTCCGATGCCCGCGCGCTCGACGCGGTGGGCTTCGGGGGCTCGCTCGATCGACTCTTCGACGGCGACGCCACCCTCGCCCTCTTGCCGGTCTCCGCCTGCGCCGGCGGGCCCGGCACCCGGGCGGTCGACGCAGCGGGCGTCGGGGGCTCGCTCGATCGACCCCCCGACGAGGGCCGCGGCGTCTGCGACCGCGTCCGCCGCGGCGTGACTTCTTGCGAGGCCACGGGGCGCTCCGCCCGTGGCCCAACTTCAACAGGAGGGGCCGACTTCGAGGTCGACCCCCCCACCCCACCAGTAGCAGCGGCCGCCTGCTCAAACGACGTCTCCTCTTCCTCCTCGTCCTCCTCATCCTCCTCCTCGTCCTCCTCCTCCGAGGGCGACAGCTCCTCATCGAGGCCCAACCGCCTCTGTTGGGCCCGACGCTGCTTCCTCTGCTCTTTCTCTAGAGCCTTCTTGGTCTTCTTCTTCTTCTTCTTGTCCTTGTCGGTCTTTTGCTTCTCCGCGCGGAGGCGGTTCGCCTCCCTCGTGGCTCGGTCCTCCGGCACCGGCGGACGCGAGCGCTTGTAGGACACATTCCCCTGCGGGACGCAAGGGGTTCAGAGAACAAGCAGAAAGGACGGAAGGGGCGGGCGCGAGGACTTAAACTGAAAGAAAGGATCTTACCAGCTCATAGAAGCCCTCGTCCGGCTTCATGGGGACCTTCGCGATATCCTTGGGGTCGAACCCCCCCGCGAAAAAGCGGCGGACGCGGCTGACTAAGCGGTCTGGGGTCAACTCCTCCTCGACGAAGCGGCACCCCGATAGATCGACCCCCGGACCCATCTCGTCGAGGCGGAGGGGTCGAGCCATCAGCGGCAGAACCCCCGTCGGTGGAACGCTGACGCAGCAATCTCCGCGGTAAGGCCCCCCTCCTTCAGACGCCTGAGCGCGTCCAGCAAGCCCTTGAGGTGTTTTTGCTTGTCCGTCGGGACGCCGTACCTCCAGCGCTCGGGCTCGGCGTTGAGTGTCCTCCCGGTATACGCCGGGAGCAGACCGTCGTCGTTCCTCAGGTAGAACCACCCTGAATGCCACCTGGAATGGCTCGAGGATGGGTTCACAGGAAGCCAAAGCTCAGACCGCCTGGCGTAGATGCTGCAGCCTCCGGCCCTGACCTCCCGACGGACGCCCTTGCTGACCGAGGTGGTGAAGAGGTTGGCCTTGAAGATGTGGATCCATAGATCCCAATGGGGCTCGATCCCCAGATAGCCCTCGCACACCGCGGTGAAGACCACCGCCTGGTTGACGCCGTTAGGAGTGAGGTGCTGGAGCTCCACTTCATAGTGGTGGAGGAGCGCGCGCAGGAAGCGGCTGGGTGGAACCCCCAATCCCGCCCGGTGGAAGGCCTCGAGCGACACCACGTACCCCTCCGGCGGGTTGGGCTCGGCGTGGTCCGGTGGCGGAGCTATCCACTCCGGCCTCTCCGTCGAGGTGACGGGCCGGAGAAGCCCGCTCTCCACCAACCCCTCCAGATACGACTGGCGGACCGAGGAAGCAGGCCAGGCGCCGGCGCCGAAGAGCTGGAAAGCGGCCATGGGAACGGTGGTTTGCTCGGATTTGGAGGCGGAGGGTACGTTCCCTATTTTTCTCTTTCTCTCTCACTCGCGCAGATTTCCTGCTCGCGGGACGCCTAAGGCAGAGGCAGAGAGAGGAAGGCGAGGAAGACGGAAGGCAAGGAGGCGGGGAAGGCAAATGCGCGTAAAGGGCACCGGACGCCTCGCCCTCATTATTTATACGCGGGAGGCCAACGGACGGATCCGGCACAGGCAAGAGAATCTCCGCATTTAATTCGCCTGTACTTCCTTCCTCATATTTCCTCCAGGATAAGGCATAACGTCCTATCATCGGTTTCCGCGCCGCACTCCGCGCTGTAACCGCACTGTTGCGCCGAACGGACACCGCCTAAAAAGGCGCGCGGCCGGAAACATCGTCTTCGAGGGTAAGGAATCTTGAGGCAGCGAGAGCTGGCCCTCGAAAGAGGGTTCGACAGCTACCCTCGAGTGCCCGAGGCCAGAAATAACCTCGGGTTAGGACCTCGGTCCACCCCAAAAATCTCGAGGGGACAAAGGCCGGCCTACGAACGGGCTCGATAGCCCCCCTCGAGTACTCGAGGCCTGATGAGGGCCTCGGGTCGTCAACTGCAGATCGTACATGGCCTCGAAGGGACAAAGGCTGGCCCGTCCGGGGGTTCGACAGCCTCCCTCGAGAGCTCCGACACAGGTATGTCCCCAAGTTCAATGCGACAACCACCTGCTTTTCCCCTCGGCGGTCCACAAGGTCGGACTCCTCCTCCTGAGGATAGCGTCGGATGACGAACCATCCGTCAAATCTTGAGGGAGCGAAGGCTGGCCCTTACATAGGGTTCAACAGCCGCCCTCGAGTACCTGAGGTCAGGAAGGACCCATGGTTATCGGACTCCGGTCCACCCCCAAATCTTGAGGGAGCGAAGGCTGGCTCCACGAACGGAGTTCGACAGCCGCCCTCGAGTACACGAGTCAGGGATGTCCCCGGAGGCTCGAGAACGAACTCTCGAGACTCCCTGGGACATATCCGAGGCATACCCAGGAACACCTAAGGATCCCTACGCTGGGAGGCATCGAGCCACCAACTCCTATCGAACGGGGTTGGCACCTTGGTAGTCCATATGGTCGTGCTTAGCGAGCCGTACAGCTTGCTTAACAATGAGAACGCCTCCGGGCCGCTAGTCGATCCCTATCGAACGGGGTCGAGTTCTCACTCGGATTTTTACCCGTACAGGGCACCATTTCTAATGAACTCATGCCCGAGAACAGCTCACCGAGGACTTCGGGCTCGTCGTCCTAACGAGGATAGCTCGATGCTCTTCACCCCACGATCCGAGCGAAAGGATCCGTGGGAAGGACGCTACGAGGTAGTGAAGGCCTAGCCATTCGAGGGCTCGAGGGCCCGACTACGCACGGCACCCCTCGACGAAAGAGGGTCGAAAACTCGTAACCTGGCAGACAGAGTCGACCTCTCGGGCGGGGCGCTCTGACTCCAGCGGTGCTCGAGGGAGCGAAGGCTGGCCCTCGGTAGGGTTCGACAGCCGCCCTCGAACACTTCTCTTTGCAGGAAAAGGAACGGGATCGACCCCTCGACAGGGTGCCGCGTCTCCAGGTATCCTTTAAAGACCCCACTACATAACGTATTTTAGCCCCCAGAGGAGTTCTAAATCACTCCTCTGGGACCTCGGGGGCTACCCCCACGGGGTGCGCTCGCGCGCACCCCCCGGAGAATCGGATTTCTCACTAACCCTGCAGGCCAAGGATAAACCCTCCGGACAATTCTTGCTCCCCCCCCGAGAAACGCGTATCATAGCCCCCAGAGGAGTTCTAAATCACTCCTCTGGGGCCTCGGGGGCTACTGTCGGGTACGAAGGTAAGGGGTACCCTAAACCCTTCGGTAAATTAACGCTAAACATAGCAACCATTTTTAAGGCAAGGATCAGCCTACTGTTCGGTAAGACGTGGCCCATCAACCGAGGGCCCCCGCTACACCGACTGCGGAAACCAGCCACTGGCCCGGCTCTACCTCGACGACGGACGAGGGGTCGGGCGAACGACCCCCCGGCTCCACCTCGACGACGGACGAGGGGTCGGGCGAACGACCCCCCGGCTCTACCTCGACGACGGACGAGGGGTCGGACGAACGACCCTCCGGCTCCACCTCGACGACGGACGAGGGGTCGGACGAACGACCCCCCGGCTCTACCTCGACGACGGACGAGGGGTCGGGCGAACGACCCCCCGGCTCTACCTCGACGACGGACGAGGGGTCGGACGAACGACCCCCCGGCTCTACCTCGACTTTGACCCCTTCAACCTGTCGACGCCTCGACCTTCCAAGCGCCGTCGACGGACGAGGGCTCGATTAACCCAACCACTCCGGCATGGGTAAAAGTAAAACCGCCTGACGACATGGGCGCCTGCGTCCACTGTCAGATCCGCCAACTCCCCGTCCAGTCCCCGACTCCCGACGACTGTGCCGTCACTGCCGCCACTACGCAAGTACGGACTTCTACAGTACCCCTCGGAAAGTGAACAGTGCGACCCTCGACGACGGCTTCGGGAACGTGACAGAGTCATACGGGGCTCGACCTCCCCCCTCGACCAAGGGCTCGACCCTCTCCTCTTCAACAACTCCGGTACGGAAGACGTCCCATCTGCCCCGTCCCGCTTCGGCCAGGGGACTCGTGCCCGCCTGCGAATACTGTACTGCGACGACTTCTACTGATGCCACGACCGGGAACACCTGAAGGACGGGAAGACCACGCCGCCACAGTGCTCGATGTCTCTTCGCCAACACTGTGCCGAGGATACACCGCCCATACTTCTACTATTAGGACCCTGTACCCTCGAGTCTCCCCTTGGTCTATAAAAGGGGGACGCCGAGGTAGATGAAAGGGGGGCTCTGGGGAGACTTCTTTTTCCAGGTTTCTCTTTGAGGACTCCAGTCCGACTTTGGTTCTCAAGGACTCTAGACCACACCACACACACAGCCGCTCGATCGACCCCTCGGGTGGCCGACTCCGTGTA
This sequence comes from Microstegium vimineum, assembly GCA_022036555.1. Taxonomy (NCBI): domain Eukaryota; kingdom Viridiplantae; phylum Streptophyta; class Magnoliopsida; order Poales; family Poaceae; genus Microstegium; species Microstegium vimineum. The sequence goes on from CM039133.1 coordinate 7,533,965, forward strand.
ACACTGCTTGTACCCCCCCTATACGAGCACGCTTTGGATGCGAGATAATACAAGTCATCCTCCCCCGCTGGACGTAGGGCCCTCTTTGCCCGAACCAGGATAAATCTTGTGTCCATCTTGCATCACGTCTGAGAGAGGGAGCACGCGATATACAAATTTACTCGTTGGTGGTCTTGACCCCCGGGTCATAACACCGACAATGGTGGTGGTCGAGCTTTGGAGTTTTCCTTGCCCTCAACTTGTTCTTCTGAAGACACTGGATAGAGTGAGAAGTTGCAATGACAAACACTTATAGAAAAAAATGTGTATAATGAGGAGTAATCATAGACACATTTTGTCTATACGCGTCTGCGATGAGGGCGGGGGGGGGGGGGGGGACTACACATATATAGTGTTTTTTTTGGAGAAACATTTTTGTTTTCCTTTAGCCCCAAGAACCGGTATAGGTCCTATTTGGTACATGTCACAACAGTTATGTTCAAAACAGCTTCATGGGTGAATGCGGTTTTTCTTTCCTTCTCACAAAGAAATGATGTGGGATGAAGCTGAAAAAAGTAGCTTATTTCAGCTCTCTCCCCATTTATCTCTCGATCATATCCATGCAGAGAGCTTTTGGTAAAACTGTTTTGTCAAACACTCTTTCCAAAATAACTCATCTTCACCTATAAAGTTGCTCATGAGCTATGCCAAATAGGCCTATAATCTGGAAAAATCATAATTTTCTGTTTTCATTTTCACCCCTAGTCGTATGTGGGACTATATATATATATATATATATATATATATATATATATATATATATATATATATATATATATATATATATATATATATATATATATATATATATGGTGGGGCAGCGCAAGATAGAAATAGTTGATGAAATTAAAAAGTTGGGGTTGTAAGTTTGAACTATGAAGTGTTACTTGGAAATGGTATGATCGAATTTTTGCTATGTTCTATAAATATTTTGTGTAAAAAGTGTGCTAATCAAAGGGTTTTCTTGTAGATCTTATCGATGACCAAACACATATAGTATAGCTAATTTGACACAGAAGGGAATGATCCCTACTTAATTAGCTAGTCCTCTCAGGAAGACAAAAAAAAAAAAAAGCTGAAGATTATTCCGCAAACGGACCAGTAGTAAATTGCACAACACATTAATATTTATGATGAAATGATCCAGACGTACATTGGCTTGTACAAAGATTAGAAAAAGCTGGAAACTAATCAAACAGCACGCACAACACAAATACATGTGCGTGTGCCACTAGCTAGTTAAACTGGAGCAGACTAATTAAGGATCGTCGGATATATATTAGAAACGAATGAATGCTGTTACTAACACAAAAGGACAGAAGGAAAGTAAGTAATGTGCAGGTGATTTGTGGGAATATATAGATACAGTAATAAACTAAGTGAAGAAACAATATATGTAATACTGTAGTTGATCTGTGCGCGATCAGAGTTGTGTTTGGTCAGTTAGCTAGTTAATTATGTGTGTGAGATATCTTCATCTCGTACGTGTGTGTTGTCATCGTCGTCGTTGTCTTGCAACAATAATTGTCTACTACTTCCTTGAGGTGCTGATGCTGATGCTGGTGCTGATGATGATGCACCAAACATCAAGCGACGGCGGGTAACAGCTGATGGCCGGCTGTTGTTGGTTAGTCCGCTGCCACCACCACCACCAGCGCCTGCTGCTGTTTCCATCATCAGTTCCAAGCAGGGACGACGATAATTCGAATCCGAGGATTCCGAGCAGCAGCAGCAGCTTGCGTACAGTAGTGTTTCCATCATCCTGAAACAGCGGCTGTACTCATCTGCTGCTTCGCCGTGATCCTGCACCGGCGGCGGTGTGTGATGACGACGATCCTCCTCCTCCTCCAGCAGCGCCACACAACACCGAAGAGCAGAGAAGGCGATAAGGGAGGAATCAAAGTGGATGAAGGAGGGTTCTGTGAGTGAGCGGATGAGGAGACGAGTTGTGGTGGTGCGAGGAGGAGTAAGGGACGACGACGAAACTGCTGCAGGTAGGAGGAGGAGGAGCTGGAGGAAGGAGTAGGGTGTGACGCAGGCGAGGCGCCATTGGAGCGCCTTGAGCAGGGTGAGCTCCATGTCCCGGACCGTCGTCGGCAGGAACGAGTGGCTCATCACCTCTTCCATCTGCGCGCATATATATATGCATATATATTATTTAACTTATATAATTTGGAAGAATGTACTAATCCATTAATTAGATTGTGATGATAGATGCATTGTTAATTGATCTGTAACTCATGCATGCATCAGTACGTTCGATCAGATGCTGCCTGCTGGATCATAATACATACATACTTATCTATACGTACGGCTGTGGCGGATGGGAAAAATATAATGAAGGCATGCAGGCACATGCAGCTGCATGCTGGCAGGCAGGATTATTCACGCACGGCATCATGGCATGTGCATGCATGCAAATATATATGCAATGCACTAGTGCAGGAGTGCAGTTATAGCGAGGGATCGATGATGGATCATGCATCATGTAATTAACCTAGCCAGCAGTACGTACCTGGAGATGGTGGAATGAAGGGATGTTGACCTCATCCAGCTTGCATGCGATGGACAGGCACGCCACGCTCACCAATTCAACCATCCACGCCTCCCAACACTGCACGCACGTAGTACATGACCCCCGCATCCTTCAGTTATTAATCCCACGTACTACGATTCTTTCTCTCTCTTTGTTTTTTTTTGGAGATATATATGATCAAACAGAGATGGTCGAAAAATTGAACGACTGAATAATAATAATAAGTAGAAAAACAGGTCCTAGAAATTAATTGGTACTGTACGCTACGACGCACCAGGTGGTAGTTGATTGAGAGGAATCGGTCCAGATAGTTGACTGCATTGAACAACGTCCCCACTGTCAGTCCCAACCTACCAAATGCCTGCCGTCGATCCACATATATATATATATATATATATATGCACACAACATCAAAGTGAATAATTACATTATTACATAGATGATGTATATAGTGCGTACTCCCTCCGTATGATAATTAGATGACGTTTTGGACAAGTTTTGAGTCAAACATTGGGAATATAAATTATAAATAACTTTTAAGTTGTTAAGACAATTCCAAAATGTGAAAATTATATGAATGGATTTGTCTTGAAAATTTCTTTCATAAAAGTATACATATATATCATTATTCCATAAATATTTATATAAAAACAAGAGGTTAAAGTTGTGTTTGGGAGACCGTGTCTCTGTCCAAAACGTCATCTAATTAGGATACGGAGAGAGTACGTGATGGATGGATATGATGCTTACATAGATGATGTAGTGCACTCCTCTGGAGCGAGCGCAGGAGACACTACTACCACCATCCATGAGCAGATGCTCCAGGTAGTCGGCTCTGCAGCAGGTGGAGGGGGCGTAGAAGCGCTGCCTGGCCATGTGGTCCTCCAGAAGCTCCTTCACATGATCTCCGACGACGACGGCCTGCTGCTGCTGCTGCTGGGGTGCTGCTACTACCACACTACAGCTATTACTACTTGCCGCCGATGGAGGTGGAGGTGGAGGCGGCGTAGTGGAGGAGACGAGAGGGTCTTCGTCGCAGTAGAGAAGACGGGCAATGCTATTGTTATCCAGCATTTGGCTACTATTCGTCTAGCTAGCTAGCTAGCTATAAGGTGGCTGGCTCTTGGATCTACTACTGCCTCTGTTGGAGCTAGCTAAGATGAGCTATGGCACCGGCCGGCGACGGCAAATAAAACAGGAGCGAGAGCTAGGAAGCAGATCGATGGATCGGAGGAGAAGCAAGAGATAGCAGTGAAGCGATGATGGAGATCGAGATCGAGTGACACAACAAATAGGAAGGAAGGAAGGAAGGAAGGAAGGAAGGAAGGAAGGGAAGTTATCCTGCTCCTGCGTACGTCGTGGATGGTGGTTGTTTGCCTTAAAACCAGGGAAGACCAGCCTCATGACCCAAACCCCCCCCCCCCCCCCCTCGTCCATGCATATATATATATTTTATTTAATTTATGCATGACTTTGGATGCATGCTCATGCATTTACTACACGGTCACGTACGTACGCGTATATGAGGTTGTCGTCCTGGTGCACTCTCAGTCTCAGTCCAGCCTGCGTGCAGCTTGTTGGCTAGCGCTTGAGATGCATGCATGCATGCATGGACCACCGCCCGGCGCCGCCGCCGGATCATATTCATATCAGCGCTGTGCTGGTAGCATCAGTAACAATAACAACAATGTATATATATATATATATATATATATATATATATATATATATATATATATATATATATATATATATATATTTAATTAGGTAAACATCAACAGATTTACACGCACTACAAGGTCTGAGCTAAAAAAATAGCTTCATTCAACTTCCTATTAAATTCTGGTGGGGATCAAGAGAAAATCAAATCTTATGACCTCTGCACCCCGTAGGAATCCAAAGAAATCTCTATCCAAGAATAAAAAAGTAGACCTCAGAATTAGAGAGCGGAGCTCTACGTGAGCTAGCTAGCTGGCGTTGTAAATTAGATACGTAGGCGTACATGTTGTCATGCAGTTGTGCATTTGGCCGGCCGGCCGGCTACAAGTATGGTATTGGTATGTACGTGAAAGCCCCAGCTGTGTACGTGCCTGCCAACCTGGCTTGAATTTATTTCGTGCATGCAGATGCAGGCAGGCATTCTGACTGCAGCCTAGCTCCTCAAAAGGAAATAAACAGAGGAACATGCATATAGTGCGTACTGTACTGTACGTGCTCTCCCTCGATCTCCTACCTGGAGTAGTACCGATGTGGAGTAGTACGTACTGACATGGCAGGCAATCAGCCAGTCAGGCAGTGTCAGCACGACCACACTCAATCCCTTCTGCTGTGTACTCACTCATCATCAGTGATCATGCATTCAAATGCAATGGATGGCCACCCCCGGCTGGCTATCTACCGGCAGTACCGGTCCTGTGAATTCGAGGGCCTATAGAGACACTAAGAACAGAGCCCCATTTTTTAAATTAAGCACTAGATAAATAATCATTCCAATGCTACTTACTCCATACTTTCAAAAGCGCTATCCATACTAAGTGTGTTTGGTTGGCAGACACAAGCAGGGGATGAGATCACTACTACAAAAACGATTATGCGCAGCGTTGGATTTTTGCACTCCGTGGCGGACACCTATAATTTTGCCCGTTGCGGTAAATCACACGATTTATCGCAGCAGACCTTTTTCATTTACCATGGCGGACACTTTTGCCCGCTGCAGTAAATCGATTTACCGCAGTGGGCATCTTAACGTGTCCGCTGCGGTAAATAGGGTATTTACCGCAACGGACACGTTATATTGTCCGTCGCGGTAAACAAATGGCCCAAACAACCCAAACATCGGTCTGTTATCACACACTAGTATATATATAGCAAGTTAGGGTTTGGGGTATCTCATTCCCCACTTCCTTCTCTCCCTCCGGCGCTGTCTCTCTCTCACGCAACGCAAAGTCTCTCTCCCTCTCTCTCCCTCCCCTCACATCCCGACGGGAGGCCGACCACAATGGCGTGGGACCACGACGTCCCCGGCGGCGTGGCCATGGCGTCCCCAGCGGCGCGAACCACGGCGGCGCTGGCCACGACATCCTCGACGACGCTTGTTGGGGATATTACCTCGACATATCCCCAGGGACCTTATGGGCCTACCGACCAGAAGACGGCTTAGCTCACGAGGCCTTGCGGCACGCGACCAGCCCATCGTGCTCGCCAGGGATTCCAAAGAAGCCTTGCTCGCCAAGGAAGATCCTAGTAGATAGACTCGGATCCCTTGCCTTAAGGGACCGATCGTAATCTGTTAGGGTATGGAAACTGTAACCCTGCTCCCCGACTATATAAGGCGGGCAGGTACCCCCTAAAAAACGATCCCTCTTAGATCATCTATACCTCGCGTAACCTAATACTCATATCAATCCAGCCACCAAAACACAGGACGTAGGGTATTACGGCGATTTGCCGGTCTGAACCTGTATAAATCGTCGTGTCTACGCTCTCTGTGTTATGCTTGATCATCGTCGCCACACCTCCGCCTACAATCTACTACCGTAGGGTACACCCTAGGTAGACTACGACGCATATTTTGTCGACAGCGCTGGCCACGTCTTCCTGAGCGACGCGGACCACGACGTCCCTGGCGGCGCGACCATGGCGTCCCCAGCGGCGCGGGACCACGGCGTCCTCCCCGGCGGCGCTGACCATGGCTTCCCTAGCGACGCGGGACCACATCCTCCCCAGCGGCGCTGGCCACGACTTCCCCAGCAACGCTGGACCGCATCCTCCCCGGTGGAGCGAGCCCTCGCCGGGCACCCCGTCCATGCGGGCGGCAGCGGGGAGGCCGCCTAGACGCGCGTGGTGGCGCGGATCCAGCAGGGTGGCGACAGCATGCTGTCCTCCTCTCCACTCTCACCGCGGCTGGACTTGCGCCCCTCCTCTCCTCCCTCACGGCCGGCGGCGGGATCTGGCACGGTGGATTCAGATCTGGATGGGCTAGGTGGGCCCATGGATGGGCTCAGCGGGCCTGTCTGAGTTTTTTTTGTTTTTTTTTTGAAATTATTAACCGAAGTGGGCGTCCTAATATGCCCGCCTTGGTTAATTAATTTATCGTGACGGGCATCGACGTCTGCCGTGGTGCAGTCACGATTTACCGTGACCTTTGTACTGTGGCGGACGCCGTTGCCCGCCACGGTAAATCCAAAATGTCCGCTTCACAAAACAGATTATGTAGTAGTGGATGGGCATCTCCTAACAAACATTACATACCTCTCAGATCGAGGCCCGGGGCGTGAGCCGCCGCCGCCGTCCTCGTCCCCCCTCCCCGTCTACCATCGTTGGTCCCCCTCCCTTCACCTCCGATATCTCACCAGAGGCTGAAGGGAGTAGGGATCCATTGATTTAATAAGTTTCTCTAGTAGATTGAGTCATTAGGGTTAGGGTTTTCATGCTAAAGTTCTTGGTATTGGAGTTTATCTCCTCCTCCTCTACTCCGGCAATGGTGAAGGAGAAGGGTGGAATCAACTTCTTCATGGCGGCTTCGTTGAAGACAAGGACGACAACTCCGGCGTCACCATCTTCATTGACATGGCGACATGGAGATTTTTGTTTCCGGACGGCGGCATCAAGGCGGAGATGATGTCGCCGTCATGGAATAATTTTCTCTAGTCTTTTCTTTGTTTTGTTGTGGTTAGATCTGACCACAACAAAAGACTAGGGAGAATATTTTTCAGATCAGTCTTCCTCGTTCTTCGGTGGCAGAAAGAAGAAGAAGGAAGACAACAAAAAGAAGAATAAGATCCTCAATTCCACCTATAGGAATGTTGGCCGTCGTTGTTCGTTGGACAGTTGTTCTCAGACCATTTGCTGAGTGTTCGCTTGTGCAGTCATCTACACTGCAAAACGATTAACATGTTAGGTTTTGAGTTGTGCTATTCACAGCGTGGGTACTATTTCATATTGCAAAGTGCTTGTAACGTATTGATGTACCCATGTTTCATATAATATAATTCTTCTTTCATCGCAAAAAAAAGCAGGGGATGAGATGTACCTGCCTTGGCATTTAGAGACATGACGATCCTGTTTCTTGTTAGGTTGAGGGAAGATAGGTCTGTTCTAGCTTTTGTTCGGTTTGGAGATAAAATATAAGATCAGATCTTGCCATGTGGGTCTAATAAGTCGACTCATTTTTTTATGTTTCTTCTTCCTCTCACATCTTGACAATTCCTCTTCCACCTCTTGCATGTCCCGCATGTGACCTGCCCCAACCTCTTGCATGTCTCCCGCATGTGACTGACGGGACCGGCAACAGAGCATGCCTACTCGTGACAGGGCCGCGGGAACATCTGCACATGGTTGGCAAGTACTCCTGTGCGCTCACTTGGGTACTTATTATCTAATGGAAGGCAAGTACTCCTGTGAGATCATTAATTTAGGCTATTCTGCTACATTTAGTGTCCAAATAATGAGCATGAAGCTTCACAGACGAGAGCGGTTCTTATACTTATGCTATTGGAAGCATCATGTACGCTCAAGTATGTACTCGCTCTAACCTAGCGGTTGTTACCCGGATGCTTGGAAGATATCAATCAAATCTAGGTCTAGATCATTGGAAAGTCGTTAAGAAAGTCTTGCATTATTTTAAGGCACTAAGAGTTACATGCTCACATATAGAAGGTCTAATAACCTCAAATTTATTTGTTATTTAGATGTTAATTTTGCAGGGCATGTAGATTGTAAAAAATCTACATAAGGATATATCATCACCCTAGTTGGAGGAGCTATTTCATGGAAAAGCTCTAAGCATCGACAATGTAGGAAGAATTTGTGGCATGTTATAAGGCTACTAGACAGGTAGTACGTATGGCTAAAGAATTTTCTCCTAAGATTGAGAGTGGTCGATAACAAATCTAAACCACTAACACTATTGAAAGTGCAATCAAGCCCTATAGTGGGTTTTGGTGACATGATAACATAATTAGAGAACTAATGAGACTTTTCGAGTTAAGGAGGTTGATGAACAGGTTGGTGGACCCATCCAATTACAAAAGTGTATGATAACAAGCTTAAAGGACTTTATTTCATTTCTATTTATGCAATGGAGTTAGGTATGATGTACTATTAAGAGGGATTAAACACGTATGCCAACAAGTGAACCAAATGCTATATCTTCTAAGCATACACCTCCACATATATCTTTGTCTGAACAACCATCAATTATGTTATACTTTCCTTGCTGTTTCAGACAGGCCGGCAGTGCCACGCAGCCCGATAGTGCTGCGCCCTAGGGCGGCACTGTCGCGACTTGAGTTCTGCCCGTTGGCAGAGAAGGGGTATTTCTTATCCCCTTCTCTCCCCCAACGATCATCTCTGCCATTCCACTCTTTCTCACTCGCAGAAATAGAACAGAGAAGCTCTCCTTGCTCCCCTCTCACCCATGGAAGCCCCCCTACTCTCCTCCATTAATTTCCACTCGAATCTTTGAGAGTTTGAGCCTCCAAGCTTCAGCGGAAGCTTATCCCTCGGATCTACTACTTCCACAAGCTTTTGGTTCATGTGGTGGCCGACGGTTTGAGTTTGTTACTCTTGGAGCTTGCTCCTAGCCGGCTAGGCGTCGCCCTAGAGCTTGCCCTATCTTTGTGGCAGCCTAGGGAGGTTTGTAACACCACCATTGAACTAATACATTACCCCTCATTTCAAGAGTTAGCTCTCTTGACTTGAGATCGAGGAAAAGGCAAGCCTCGGTGGCGAGCACGAGCCTTGTGTGGCGCACCTCAACAACGTGGACGTAGGCAAGCCTCAGTGGCGAGCTGAACCACGGGATAAATCTTTGCCATCATGGGATAAATCCTTGTGTCAACCATAATTTAAATCGCGTGCTAAAGATTTTCGCGGCAAGCTTTTCTAGGCGCTATGCAGCGCCAGGTAGCTTAGCACTCTATAGCGGCGCTATAGCCGCGCTATAGCGCGCTATTTTATTACAATTAGGAAAAACCAAGAAAACAATCAATCAACTAAACACTAAACATATTCCCATGATAATCATAACTTCATAAGTCATAAATTCATAGTATGATAATAATAAGTTCATAACTCATCCACAGGAAAACCAAAACCACATCGACACAGTTCTTGACATAGTTTTCGAAAGACAGAATCGGACCCTTAGTGGGCTTAAACTGACCGAGACATAGTTTTTTATGCTCTGCCAGGGAAATGGCGATAGCGGCAATTTAGCGGCGCTATGACGCTATTTCAGTTTAGCGGCACAATAGCGTGCTATAGCGTCAATAACGCTTATAGCGTGAAAAAGAGGAATAGCTTCGCGTCAAATTCTTTGGGCCGCTATAGCGGCTCTATAGCGTGAAAATAGCACGCTATTTAAATCGTGTATATTGCTCTCAAGTTGATTTCTAGGATTTGGTCCCGATCTACGTGGTGGGAGTGTTCCTACCACATCCAAGTGGTGTTGCAACTTCAAAACACTCCTAGGGAGGTTTCCAGAGAGCAGTAGTGTCGGGCAGGGCGACAGTGCCGGGCTTCAGAGCGGCAGTGCCGCGCCTGGGAACTAACAATTTGTGCAAGTAGTGTTGGGATAGAGATCGTGAAGGTCCCCCGTTGGACGAAGGCCAGGGGAGGCGAAGGCCCCCAGTGTCTCCTCGTCAGAGATGCGTCTTCCAAAGGACGAACTACCCTTCGATATCACGCGCAGATATAACAACGGCGAAGGCCGACAACATTTCGCATAGCGACGCGCCCAGGACAGGAGGCGGAGGCCGTAGATTGTCTCCCATCCTCAAGGTAACCCCAAAAAAGCATATTGCCTTTGTGCGCAGGTACAACAAGGGCGAAGGATCAATACCTTCGCTCAACCACAGACTCAAGGCGGAGGCTTGATGGAGGTATTTGGCATGAAGGTCCTCAAGGTAATGGTCGGGACCTTCGCTCGAATGCGGACTCAAGGCGAAGGCGAGACGAAGGTCATCGACGCGAAGGTCCTCAATGTGCATCTAGAATGGCGGAACCACCGCCGTGCTATCCGGAGGTTGAGGAGCATTTCAGAGAAGGCAACCAAGGCGATTCACTAGGCCTAGACGGCTAGGCCTCCACAGCTCCCCTCTTCAGCCCAGCAGGCTTCACCAAATGCGGCATCCCCAAAAGACCCCCGGAGGATCCAGAAAGACATCTGGAATATTCCGGAGTAGGTAGAGGGGCATTTGTGTAACCGTGACTATGGCATGAGCAGTGTACTAGAAAAAGGAGTCACCTCCCGACGTAATAAAGAGAGACACAATCCCTAAATTCTAGGGTTTTCTGTTATTGTCATCTCACCGCTGCCACCCTCACGGGCGCCTTCAGCATACGCAAAGGCCCCCCTCCACGACGTCGTCCGCCATACCTTTCAGGCAAGGGGCTTCGACATCTGCGAAGGTTCCCTCGCACCGCGATCGGAGGCCTTCGGGCAAGCCCCCTCCGTGCTAACGAAGGGCCGACGCCTCTGATACCCTGATTCTTGTTAGGAGGAACGCTTTCTCCAACAAGTAGATTTTAAACAGGTCTATTCACCCCCCTGTAGGCTTAGCATGTCCTTACAACTATTATGTGATAATCAAGTAGTAGTAATCTGTTTGAATAATAGCAAGCCAAGTGGTTCTATCAAACACATTGGCATAACGTATTACCATGGTGTGAAAGATAGAATCTAGGATTAGATAATTGATATCAGGTATATAAGTACGAAGTTGATGCTAGCGGATCTGATCACTTAAGGCCTACCACCCATTATATTCAATGGACATGATGTCATCATGGATCTGGTAGAGAGCCTCTAATTCTAGTCTAGAATAAAGTCAGACATATGTATACCATTCTCCCTTAATGTCCACACAAGTTCATTTTGAAATGGAATGATGTACTATAGTCATCATGGTTCAATGGTACTTAATTGACTATTGTAATCCTATGTCTTGGTGTATCATTTTATTGAGAAATGAGTTTATGATAGTAAGGCTTATGATCAAGGGGGAGAATGTTGCATTGATCTTAAGTAGCAAATTTGAAAATTTCTAATTGGTTATGTGATGAGTTAGTGTGTGAAAATGAAGACCTATTGTACAATTAAGATGTTGTCATAGGGCAAGGATAGACCTGAACCAGCCTCAACTTTTGACTAAAAGGAAACCCCCTAGTGTGCAGCAACAAGAATACATTGAGAGGCACCCATGCCAGGTTTGACAAGTGAAAAAAACCAACCATAGCCACTGATCTGGCAGTTACTGCAACACTAGGGAGGGTTTACCACACCTAGTTTGTGTTGCGTTCTTACCTGCTCCAAGCAAGCATGGTTTGTCACTAGCCCTAATGGCTAACTCATCCAACAAAAATATGTATGAGCAACAACTGTTATGACCAACATCTCCTACTCTAGGAGCCGGCCCATGGGTGGCTAGAAGGAGCTATCTTAGGAGGGGCTAATAGCGAGCTTATCTTTTATTTTCTATTTCCTTAAATAGAGCATTTATTCCTTAATTATAGGATCTCTTAGAGGAGATAAATACTTTCTAAACTCTAGTTATCGGATTAAGCATAAGCAACTTATTTGTTTTCGGCTTCCCTTGGGATCCCTAGCCGCCCCTTTCTCTTCCTCTGTGCACCGAGCTGACCACGGCAGTGACTTGGGAGCCCTAGCCGCCCCTTCTCTTTCTCCCTGCTCAGAGCTCACCATGGCTCCAAATCGTCATCGCCTGCCTAAGCCTCGCCCTCCTTCTTCCATCCCTACAACCTCTGCAACAACTATGGTAGGATTCCTAGTCCTACCAATGTAGTATCAGAGATGTTAGGTCCCACCTGCACCACCATGCTATCCCAGACCACCACCTCTATGTTGGCAGTCACCACTTCTTCGATGCCTGTGTTCTTGGCGTTGGCTGCTCTGTCCTCGTCAACACTGGACTACTTGGCCACACTCATTGCTGATTGACTCAATCAGTCACTGCCATCCAGTCCTACATTGATAGCATATAGCAGCTACAGTCAGCTAGTTAACAGCTGCCATAATCAGTCGTGTCCTCCTTGTCGTTGATCTTCCCTTATGAGATGCCCGGTTATGGCACAATGGTGCTACCATTCCAAGGTGTGCAACAACCGACCTTGTCGTTCTAAGGCATGCAACCATTGACACTATCATTCAAGGGCTTGCAGGCCTCCACAACAGTGCCCATCCATCAATTGCGGATGGTGCCCTCCCCCTTGCCGATCCCGTCTTACACTATGGCATCGCTGACAAAGCCAGTGTTCACCATTACGATCATTCAGTCCTCCATGACCATGATGGCCGCTCTGACGACCACGAGGACCACCACCAGCGTTGTGATCCACCTTGGTGGGTCAAGCCATTTGTACTAGCACACCGTTGGCCGAGCTAGCTGTACCAGCTCACTGATGGGGTCTTCTACGGGGGCATGGAGGGTGCTCTCCTCTATGGGGGCAGCTCACCATACCCCTATGGGCCTGCCCAGCCCAACGCATCGCCATACCCGTGTGGCGTTCTTGAGCCGCCTTCCATATATATATAGGAGATAGACAAGCAATGGAGCCCGTGCGCTTCTACAAGCTGGAGTTCACGACTTACGATGGCATCGAGGATCACCTGAAATGGCTCAACCACTGCAAGCAGTTTTTTGGTGGTCAACGCACCCTTACCTTGGATCGTGTCTGGCTAGCATCATACCATCGGCGCAGCACAGACATGGTACTATGCGCTCGAGCAGGACGAGGGATTGCCTACTTGAGAGAGTGGTACCATTCATATTCTTGTGTCTTAGGATTAGAGCTTAATGTTCCTACAAATCTAACAGGTGGAGCCTTGCAGGTTGGTGCAATCCAATATAAACATGCTGCAATTTACTACTATAATCTTATAAATGAGCATAGTAATTATCTAAACTCAAATTGGCTAACAACAGCATACATATAGCTGATCAGAAACTGAGTAATAAAAAAGATACCAATTCACCTCCTCCTATGTCGGCCGCCTAGCAATAGCAAGAGGCCTATCTATGGGGAGCTTGCTCTTACTCAATGAGGACAAAGAAGTTGCGATTGCCTGGTGTTCCATTTTAGCAAGAGCAGTGTAAATTTTATCTCATGAACTTTCGATGAACTATTTGGTAACCTCAAACATATGGCTACTTGTTTGAGAGGCACTCAATATAATCAAACAGGCGGTGGGGGATTCTCTCCCGGTCTCCCCTTCCTTCCCCCTTCCCATCGCGACATATATATCAAACAAAAAAAAAGAAAAGAAAGCAATAATATCTGTTGTTCTACTTGAAGAAAGCGCCAGTGTTCATGGCGTCCTCATTGGCTGCACCAAGAGCAGCCTCGTTGAGGTACTTGTCAGCAAGCTGCACACGTTTGACGTTCTCCTGCTCTGCCACCAGCATGTGACCGTACTCCAAGAGCTTCTCGATCGTCATCTTGGGCTGCTCGAACGTCGGCGGCCCATCCTTGGAGTTGACGAGCTTGTTGGCGATGTTCTCGATGCCAGTCTCGGACACCCACCGGCGCACCTCGTCGTCGTAGACCCGGGCACGTAGGGCGCCGAAGAAGTCGATGGACTGGCCCGGGAAGGTGTCGACGAGATGGACGACGTGCTCCCCGTCGATGCCGTCGGTGCGGAAGATGCCCTTGCACACGCCGATGCGGTCCTCGCGGGTGGGTGCCCAGTAGAACTTCTCCATGCGGCCGTCACGGATGAGCGGCGCATACAGCGTGGAGAAGTCGTTGCCGGTGACGATGATGGGCACCCGGGCGTTGTCCACCTTGTTGTACATCCCCGGGAGCTGCACGTTGGTGGGGTTGTCGGCGATGTTCATCAGGGTGGCGTTCACCATCTGGTTGTTCACCGTGTACTGGGTGGTGCCGCCCATACGACCTGCGCCGGCGTCGAGATCGTTGATGAAGAGGCAGGACATCTTGCCCTTGGCGATGAGGTCCGCGGCTTCACGGTACCGCTGCCTGATGAGCTTGGCGGGCTCTCCGGCGTTGCCGCTCTCCAGCTCTCCGGCGCTCATCATGATGGGGCTGCATATGAATCCAGCAGATGAATATATTGATATGTATCATCGAATCGAAATGAAAGATGAAGGAATCAGCACAGCACGTACATGATGCCCATCTTGGCGAAGACAAGCTCGCATTGGAAGGATTTCCCCTGACCTTTGCCTCCCCAGATACCCAGGATGAGGGGAACCTGATAGAGTGATGGATATATATACATATAGTTAGTGGGTGATGTTTATATAATTATTTGGTAATACTAATAACTAATTAAATCATCTATCTATCTATACATATATACAGACCGTACGTACCTTGATGTTTGGCAGGGTCATGAAGTTCTTGGAGAGGTGAACGACGAGCTTGTCCATGAATCCCCTGGCTATGTAGAATCCATCCATGGTGTTGTCGAAGCTGTAAGTCTTTTGTCCCTGGCTGATGTAGTCATAGGAGCTGAGCACGGCGACGTGGGTGCCGTCCCCCATGGGCGCCTGGAAGAGGGAGTCGATCATGCCCTTGCCCCTAGTGATGTCCTGCTGGTCGTCCGAGATGTCGTAGGCCAGGCCCTTCCACCTGTCGTCCTCCGTCTGCTTCGTCTCGTCCACCTCCTTCTTGGCCGCCATAACCTTGAACGACCTGCCGCAGCTCTGCTTGCTGCTGCCAGTGCCATGGTAGTTCACGGCCGCAGCAGACACCTGCTGCTTGCTCAGCTTCTTCCCGAGGAAGCTGCTCCTACTCGGGGTGGAGGCCTGCATATATATATATATATATATATATATATATATATATATATATATATATATATATGTAGATATATATATGCGTCAAGGAGATGCATCCAGCCAAGAAGGAGATGATCATGACATGAAGAAGAAGACGAAGTGAACTAGCTAGATGCATAGAAACAAAGCAACACCCACCGGAGCTCCGACGGTGGAGGAGAAAGCGGCCGCCATTTTCTGCTTTTTGGATCTTGCTAGCAACAAGCTGGAATGGCCGCCGTCGCTGCTAGCTGCTCAAACTACTGAGGTCAAGCCACGCACGGCATTAAATAAAGAGCACGTATGGTGCTGGTGGCTCCCTGCTCTGATGTCCGCCATTGCGCGGTGGCTGCGTCTCTGCCTATGGTCGGGAGGTCAGCAGGGAAAGGGAGAGTGTGAGAGCCGCAAGCTGCTCGATCGTCCGTCTTGTGGATCAGCTTCCACATCCCCCTCAGGCCACACGCTGAGGATGGGGTTCTGCACACGTGGCCCACAAGCATCCCGCCCCGGCCAATAGGATGCTGTGCTTTGCCTGCACTACTGCGGCGCGCCAAAGAATAATCATTGCAAGGGCAGAGCAGAGCAGACACATCTACTACTCTCGATCTCTTGGCATGGGTTCTATGACTCTGCATCACCACACAATCTAACCATTTGCTTATATTGCTGATGAACCACAACCTTCGATTGTTTTGCTGGATTGGACATGGATGGGGCACAACCAAAATTTGTATGACATGTATGTATGTATTCTTTCTCTGGTATGTGTCAATAGCTGCAGTCAACCTTGTTAACTCGACAAATATTGTCCTCATCCCAAACAAGGATGGTGCTGAAAAAGTATCCAAGAATTTAGGCCGGCCAATTTATGAACACGCTTATCTCCCCTTGTCAGGTTGCCTTCATCAAGGGCCGAAGCATACATGACAACTTCCTCTATGTAAGAAACATCGCCAAGAAAATTCCACTAAAACTGGACATCTCAAAAAGCTTTTGATTCAGTACGTTGGGACTATCTTATCGTCCTACTCCAACGTACACACAGAGGCTTCCCACCATGCATGCTAGAGAGAATGGATTTTAGCAATACTTACTTCATCATCCTTCGAAATCCTACTCAACAAGATCCTAGTTTGGCCGATCCAACATGGACGAGGAGTGAGGCAAGGTGACCCAGCCCTTATCACCATGGTTTTTGATTTTAGCAATCGATCCTCTACAAAAGATCTTCTCATGTGCAACCAGATTGGGACTCCTTAGCAAAATTCAAGGAAGAACACGGCGCTGAGATTCCAGGCTTCCATGTATGCAGATGATGCGGCAATATTCATCACAGCAACAAAAAGGGATGTTGACAACACAATAAGACTTTTGCACCTCTTTGAAAAAAACGAATTTGTAAAAAAACAAGCATGCAGAGGCCACAGGCCTCAAAACAAATTTGCAAAAAATAAGCGTGGTAGCCATCAGCTGCAACAATCTGTAGAGGATGTCATCGTAGCCATTAGTTGCACCACCACCTCTTGGTCCTCCCTCGTCACGGCAGCTACCAGTTTTGGCTTGGCCTCAGACGTGGACACCGATGGGAGCATGGTGAGAAGAGTCGCGACGCTGGTGCCTCACACTGGTCGGATGATAATGACGAGGACAACGTGGGGGGAGACAATATAACACCGAATTAGTTTTCGGTTGGCTCTATAATGTTTTTACACTACTTTTTGTGAATTGGGTTTTGGGTTAGTGGGTTGCCCCAGAAAAACCTGCATCCCTACATTTGATTGATAAGCTACCTTTAAAAATCTATAAGAACCCACTAATGGTATTTTGTTTGTTTGTTTTTTCGTCTCCTCCAAATTAGGCTTTGTAGCCCAAGTTGTTTTCCAGTGGCTTTTTCAGCTAAAAATCCATGTAGGGGACCTAAATAACCAAGCATGACTATAAAAGGGGATTGGTATATTATTTATCATGATAACAAGAACTGCCTTTGTCTCAAACGATCATGATAAACGGGAGAAGTCAGTGTTACCGAGTGCCTTAGGCGTTGCCGAGTGCCGAAAATCGGGCACTCGGCAACGAGATTCCTTTGCCAAGTGCCGTAAAAATGCACTCGGCGACGCTAAAACACTCGGCGAAGAAATCTGTGCCGAGTGCCATATGTTACACAACTCTCGGCAAATAAAAGCACTCGGCAACGCCAGCCTTTGCCGAGTGCAGCACTCGGCGAAGAATTACTCTCGACAAAAAAATTCACGGCGTAACGGTTGAACCAATCGCGCCGTCAAACTTTTTTTTAAAAAAAAAAATCGCCGAGCGCAAAGGTAAAGCACTCGGCGACGAGCAGCCTTTGCCGAGTGACATCCACGATACTCGGCGACGAGGAGCCTTTGCCGAGTGCCAGGAAAATGCACTCGGCAACGAGCCTCCTTTGTCGAGTGCCGTCCACGACACTCGGCGAAGAAATTTTTTTTTGGATTTCTTGACCCAATTTTTTTGAGGACTTACCACATTATTTTAAACTCACTGTTCAAATTTGGAGTAAGTTTGAATTTTTTTGCTATATATGGTTTATTTTTTTTTCTTTTCTTTGTATATTTTCTAATATTTCAAATTTGAACTGCACGTACATGGAATAATGGAATTTCGTCGTTCAAAAAATGATAGTCGTGATACTTGGTGTATGTTCAGGCCGTATCCAGGAACCCACATGAAATATCGTACATCTTGTAGAGGTAACATGGCGAGGTAATTGTGGATAAAGTGTTTTAAAATTATATAAAATCCGCACGAAGTCCGAAAATTACGAAACTTGTCTGGGTGTCATGTTATTACATGTGTAGGTTGTGGTAAAAAATTGAGAAGGTTTCGAGCAAGTTGTGACGTCGAATGCGTAAAACCCAGACATGTAAGTCTTCATCTCATGCAATAACATGGGGATATGTCTAGGTTTCAAGTATCCAACGTCACAACTTGCTCGAAACATTATCAATTTTTTACCATAGCCTCCACATGCAATAAGATGACACCCAGACAAGTTTCGTGATTTTCAAAATTCATTTGAATTTTATATAATTTTAAAACACTTTTTCCGCAGTTACCTCACCATGTTACCTCTACAAGATACTCGATATTTCATGTGGGCTCCTCGATACGGCCTCAACATACACCAAGTATCACAACTATCATTTTTTGAACGACTAAATTCTATTATTCCATGTACCTGGAGTTCAAATTTGAAATATTCCATAAAATTGAACAAAACAAAAAAATAAAACAAATATATAAAAACATTCAAAATTGTCTCAAATGTACTGAGGCCACATTAAAAAAAATGGAGGCAAAAAACAAAAAAAAATAAAATTTGCCGAGTGCCGGAAGATGAGGCACTCGGCAAAGAAATTGAAAAAAAATAAATATCAAGTGGCACTCGGGAACGAGTCCGCACCCTAACAACTCCCGCTCCTGGGCCGGCCCACCAACACACACAACACACTCACGCTACGCACGCCCTCCACCAGTCCACCCGCATCCTCCTTGGCGGCGGCGCGACCCCCCGCCGGCCACCGTCCTCCTCTCCGGCGCGGACCCCTCCTCCGTCGCGGCGGCGCGGCTCCATCCGGCGCGCGCCCACCTCCGGCGCGCGGCCTAACTCCGCCGCCGCCGCTCGCCCCCCGCGCGTGCCCGCGCCGCGCCCGCCCGACCGCGCGCGGCCTGTCGCCATCGCCCGGCCCTCGCCGAGCTCGTACAGGCCCTGGAAGCTTGAGGGCCACCCCGCGCGCGCCGGATCTGAGCCGCCCCTCATCATCCTTTTGGGCCGTTTCACCGTCGTCGACCTGCATCTCGTGGTGGCCACCCCCATCTCCGGTTCCGTCGTCGCAATTCTCTTCCCCGCGTTCGTTAAGGTGACATCTGCTTCACTTCGATTGGGGTTCGTATATGTTCATAGTTGTATCAGTACTTACAATTAATCGGAGCTCAGGGATAACCTGTGTATATCTAATTTCTGAATTGGGGTTTGTATTCAAATATGCATGGGGTAAAATAGGCACACCATATGCATGCTGCTCGCGACTGTCTCAAAACTCGTGGTTGTTTAGAATGAGTTCTGCATCATGTTAGGAAATGTGACTATGTATGCTTGGAGTCATCTAGATGGTGATAGATCAGAGTCATCTACCTTCCTGCTGTGACTACTTGAATACCTTAGGCTGAAGGGAAACGGGGTGGTATAATAGTGCTCCAAGGATGACGGATGTTGTGAGCATCCACACAATCTAGAAATGGTTGGTTTATTTCTACAAAGAAGTGTTTTAATTCCATGAGATTTGAAATTTGACGCTGCAATGATCTGCCACTGCCTCTGACTTATATGCTCTACATGTGCATGGCAACCAAATTTGATATATATGACTTGACCATGATTCTTCTTCTGTTCTTCATGTTGGATAACATAACATGAATTGCTTTCTAGAGGACAGCGTATTGCCTGTTGCAAGCACAGTTATGTCTAACTGTAACTTCAAAATGTGCTTGCATGTGTTAAATTCCTGCAACATGTGTTAAAGTTATATGAGTAGCTCAGCACCAATTACATATTTCCCCCCACTAAATAGAAGAAACTTACTTTACTAATCTCATAATACTACAAGGGTGGTATTGATAGTGTGATACTTTTCTCATTAGCGGACAATTTATATATAACATCATGTAACTTGGATTCTGCATTCATAACTTGGTAATCCCATTCACAGTTCAACCTCTAAAGCTGAGATACTTGCTATTTGAATTTTGTTAGGAAAAGCAGCAAATTCAAGCATAACATCAACTCAAACTGCAAGGCTAGTGTTCTTATTTTGAAACTGTCATTATGTATATTGTATAATTTATCGCAATCTTCATAGATGGCTGCAAGATGCCCTATACAGATCCTCTTTTTTTGCAAGATTACATTCTTTATCTCAAAGATACTCTTATTTATCTCAAATTTTCACTACAGGGCCCTCTCTGAAATTCCAAATAAACAAAAGATGGAGAGTTCAGAGTTAGATTTGATGATGGCTGGGACAGATAGTGCCATTTTGATGATTGAGGTTAGTGCTGAAGCTTTGCTTGCATACATGCCATTATTCAGTTAAAACAAATCTGTGCATATAATTCTTGCATTTGGCAACATATACTTAAATCTCAATTATATTGGTATGTTTTAAGGGTAGTTTTCTGTACATTGTTACTCTGCCTTTTTTTATTGTAAAACATTATGCTTTAGGCTCGTACTAAACCAAGTTGCCAGTCCTTAAATTAGCTCACTTATCTTGATTTCTTGCATATTTTTCTAGGATGTTGGGCAGTCCATACTTGAAAGTTACTTAAGGGTTCTGGAGAGCTTGGCATTTACCTCTACCTAATGAGGCTATTTCTTCATCTCTGTTCTTATGCTGTTTTGTCCTAAGATGAGCTTTGATTACTTTATTGTTGTTCGGAATCTGAATTTTATAGTGTATATATAGTGGAGTTGTAAGTGTGATTGTAATCTACTGATTCTTTCTGTAATTGTCACTTGACACATATATATTACATGGTGCCGTACATGTTTTTGATTTTTTTTAAATCAAACAAATATTCTTTGCCGAGTGCCTGTTTTGTGACACTCGGGCAAAGATTTTTTTTTAAAAAAAAGAAAAACAATTTCTTTGCTGAGTGGCAAAGAATTTTTTCCCAAAAAAAATTCCAATTTCTTTGCCGAGTGCTGCACTCGGCAAAGAAAAAGAAAAAGAAGACGACGTATGCCGCCGGCGGACGGCGTTAAATCGTTGCCGAGTGTCGGTCTGGCACTCGGCAAAGCCGTTGCCGAGTGCCTGAGATCCGGCACTCGGCGACGCCGCCTTCCGATTTGCCGGCGTCGCTTTGCCGAGTGCAGCACTCGGCAAAGGCGTCGCCGAGTGCAGCACTCGGCAAAGGCGTCGCCGAGTGCAATGAAGCCTTTGCCGAGTGCAAGGGCACTCGGCGACGCGCCCGGCTGCTGTAGTGATAACATATATCTATATGTACAGTAAAAGTTATGAATTTAGAAAAGCTAAAACGTTTTATAATAAAGTTATGAATTTAGAAAAGCTAAAACCTTTTATAATTTGAAACGGAGCACACGACTTGTTTCCAAAATTTTGCATTCAGCAAATGCAACCAATATTAGGTGTGGCTTTTTTATTATCACACTGAGAATCCAAATTAAAAGTTGTACTAATAATTTGATGTTCTCCATATAGGTACATAACAGTAATTTCCTTTCCATTAATTAATTATAACCCGTTACATGAGAGAGCTAGATTATGGTTTTAAACAGGTTTTGACACTCTTGATGCAAATAAACTTGCAAATAGTACTAATAACTCAAGTAAAGTGTTGGCTAGCTGGTGTTATCGATGGTTGTCGTCGAATTTTTTTTTTCACGAACATGTGCCGAAGCACAAGCTTTTAATGAAAAGGACAAAATAGTTTTGGTTACAGCTTCCAAACATAGGACACTCGGTCGTTGGCGTCGCCGAGCGCCGCCTGGCTGAGGTACTTGTCGGCCAGCTGCACGCGCTTGACGTTCTCCTGCTCCTCCACCAGCATGCGGCCGTACTCCATGAGCTTGTCGAGTGTCATCTTCGGCTGCTCGAACTTCGGCGGGCCGTCCTTGGAGTTGACGAGCTTCCTGGCGATGTTCTCGACGCCGGTCTCGGCGACCCACCGCCGCACCTCGTCGTCGTAGACCCTGGCGCGGAGGGCGCCGAAGAAGTCGATGGACTGGCCCGGGAAGGCGCCGACTAGCCTGACGACGTCCTCGTCGGGGACGCCGTCGGTGCGGAAGATGCCCTTGCAGACGCCGACGCGGTCCTCCCGGGTGGGCGCCCAGTAGAATTTCTCCATGCGGCCGTCGCGGATGAGCGGCGCGTACAGCGTGGAGAAGTCGTTGCCGGTGACGATGATTGGCACCCGGGGATTCTCCACCTTGTTGTACATCCCCGGGAGCTGCACGTTGGTGGGGTTGTCGGCGATGTTCATCATTCACCATCTCGTTGTTCACCGTGTACTGCGTCGTGTCGCCCATCCGCCCCGCGCCGGCGTCCAGATCGTTGATGAACAGCACGCACATCTTGCCCTTGGAGATCATGTCCGCCGCCTCGCGGTACCGCTGACGGATCAGCTTCGCTGGCTCGCCGGCGTTGCAGCTCGCCGGCGCTCATCACGATGGGGCTGTGTCATGTCATGCATGTGTGTGGTATCAATCAATTAAATTAAATTTCTAAGTACGTATATATGCTAGTAGGAATGCTTGTAAGTATGTAAAATGTTAGAGTGAGCAACGGAATTTGGCTCAGCTCGCTATACTCACGAGCCAGCGCTCTTGGGGCGCAGGTCCACTGGGGCTCAACATATCCAGTGATCTTGATCGAGAGAATTAACTGGCTAGCATCATCAGCAGCTTACTTGATACCCATCTTGGCGAAGACAAGCTCACATTGGAAGGACTTCCCTTGGCCCTTGCCTCCCCAGATACCGAGGATCAGAGGAACCTTGATGTTTGGGAGGGTCATGAAGTTCTTGACAATGTGGACGACGAGCTTGTCCATGAATGCGGGCGCGATGTAGTAGCCATCCATGGTGTTGTCGAAGTCGTAGCTGTAGTGCCTCAGTCCCTGGCTGATGTAGTCGTAGGAGCTGAGCACGGCGACGTGGGTGCCGTCCCCCATGGGCGCCTGGAACAGCGGGTCCACGCGGCCCTTGCCCCTGGTGATGTCCTGCTGGTCGTCCGACGTGTCGTAGGCCAGGCCCCTCCACCTGTCCTCCTCCGTCTGCTTCGTCTCGTCCACCTCCTTGCTGTTCACCACCATGGCTCTCACGACGATGAGCCCCCTGCTCCTGCTGCCATGGGAGTGATGCTTCACCTGCTGCTTCTTCCTGATGATGGTGATGATCTTCTTGTTACTGCCCCCGAGGAAGCTGATCGCCGTGGAACTACTTACCGGCGCAGCGAAGACGGAGCTGGAGGAGAGAGCAGCAGCCATATATAGGTGATCGATGGAGCTTAATTAATTCCGAGCTAGATCGGAGTATATATATGCTAGCTAGCTGATGATGAACAATGAATGAATTGCAATGCTGCCGCGGTTGTAGTAGCATATATATCATGCAGTTCCCTTATTATATATAGTTGCAGTTGCAGATCGATTGCCATATACTAGGAGCAGGAGTATATGGATGCATGCTCTAGATCATTCACCATGCATGCTCTAGATCATTCACTGACTCAATCATTGCAGTGATCGCGTCGATTGCTAGCGTCCAAGAACTAAAAGGTAGGCAATCAGCAGGCTGTGCATATGAGACACGTCATCACTCCGGCCCCAGCCCCACTTCAGTGCATACGTGAATATTCTAGAGCGATAGGTCCAGCGAGCTGTATTATACCCCACCAATGCAAGAGCTAGCTGGTGTCGATATGAGAGCAGCAGCAGGAGGAGGAGCCACACCCACACGCTGTGGATCAGATTAGGAAGCTGCCTGCTAGCTGCATGGTGGAAGTCGACTGACGCGCGTGGCGCCACCCTTCATGTCCTTAATTTGCTCCCCATCAATAGGTACAAGACAAAATCGGAGCTAATAATAAGGTCTCGTTTTATACAAACAGCTCAGTTTTACTAATGAAATCGTTTTTTTCTAGTTTAGATTACCCAACGACTTTATCGGTTTCCTTGGACGTCGATGCGTCCACGGTGAACAAAGAAGACTACCCACCAGGCTTTCGGTCCGGTCCACCCCACACACAACGGATCCTTGTACACCGCTATGGGATGCCCACCAAACCGTTGACAATGACGCCTCCTTCAAGCGCCGCCTCAATAACTTCACCAAGGCGGTGCTGGGTAAGAGGACCACCCTGCTGATCCGTGAGCCGCCCAAGCCACCACCTCCAAAGGTGGTGCTGCCGTGGCGGAGCAAGCGTGTAGCAGCTCAGAGCCTCTCTAGGGGGCCTACGTCCAAGCGAGAGGTAAGGTCTTAATCATGCAGTGAATGGGTTTGATCGTGGGTTGGTCAACGCCAAGCGTGTCTGTGATAAACACCTACGAGGCACGCTACGAGGCCGAGCCCAACGCTTCCAACATTGAAGCGTTGGAAGCACTCTACCATGGCGATGGGAAGGAGTTGCGCCGATAATAGCAGAAGCGCAAGCCACTTTTCTAGGTTGTGTCACTGTCCTTATCTTGGTTGTCTATCATTTATGTAATATCAAAACATGTACCTCTTTGTTAGGATTGTCCATCTCATGGCTATAATTATGTAGACCTCCTAAGGAGCTCATCAAAAGTGTGTTATGTATTGTTGGTATAAATTAACGCACACAGAGAAATCCACAAGCGCATGGATACTGAAGTAGCTTTCACCCGGGAGTATTCCAGTGTATCGATTTCCACGGGGAACATGAAGTGTACTAGAGAACTAAGAACATCCAAGGAAAGAATGATAAATGGGTAGAGAGATTTTAGAGTTTTCTAAGGGGTTCTATCTAATCAAAGGTCCACTATACTCTACTTACTTTGAAGCAATAGTACCTTCCCGACTCTTGAAAAAGACTGAAAGAAAGGTAGTCAGGGAAGGCTACCAAAAGCTCTACGAAAACACCAACCCGGACATGGTGGATACAAAGGCCTTACAAAGCTATCACCTCTAGGGCTACCACAACTATCTGTGGGATTAGGCGCAAACTCAAATAAACCCTAGTCTAGACACCACATCTACACTAACACTTACTACTCTAATTCCAATTGTAAACTAGAACACTAAATACGAGCGGAGATCCTGTAAATAGAATAAAGTAGGAACTGAAATAAGGTACTTAGAAATAATAAATGAAGAACTAGGAGATTGTTCAAGACGAAACAGATGCCGTAAAAGTACAATGTTGAGGAAGATCCGACAGATCCGGCTCCTCCTAGCTTTCTCCTCCTCTAGAACTAGAACTAGAACTAGTGCGAACACATGGTGGATAAGTACCCATGTATATTCAGCTTTGATGATGAGTGATCGCCCAACACTTGAGCGGTTCAGTTTGAGTGGCTTGATTCTAACCCTTTGCGAAAGCAAATGTGTGCCTGTATATCGGCTTGTGGTGTGTAGGTGCTATGCCTAGTGACAGTGGTCAATGGCGTGGAGAAGGTCGAGTAGAGGCTTGCCGTGCCGATGGACTGAGAGCGGTGAAGGGCGGAAGCGGGGCTCGGACTGAGGGACCATGGGCGCCGGCGGACTAGCTGTGGTGGCTAGTACTTGGCACTGGCAAGTGCTAGAAGACATGGAGGTAGACCGAGTCGACCGAGTCAAGACGGTGGACGAGCGGGTCGAGCGGAGGCTCATGGGACTCGGAGTCCGACCGGGCGAGGACAAGGTGGCTCGAGTCGAGCGGTTTGGTGGTTTGGGCCTCAAAACCATCCGAGAACGGTTTCCGAGTTTGGGCCTCAAAACTCGGGGTTCGGTAGTTGAGCCCAAAGCTACCGGTGGCGGGTTTCCTGGGTTTGGGCCTCAAAACCTAGGCGGAGCTTCCGAGGAAGCGGGGATGGCACATGGTGGAATCCTGGAGGTTGCGTCGAGGCGACGACAACTCCCGGCAGGAAGCGTGGCCGTCCATTCAAAATGCGGGAGATATTTTCCAGAGCTTGGACTGCAATGCTTAGGCTAGGTAGTTCACTCAATGTATCTAGGGGGTCTTTGGGAAATAGCCAAAGCTCGATAAGTAGGGGGTGAAGGGGTATCCCTCATCCCATCTCTTGAACCCTAATCATTTGCCCCAACTCTCTCTCTCTCTCTAGTTCATGACATCCCTAGGTTGCTTCCACAGTCCTTTGTAAGAACTTGAGTTTGTCGCGAGGAATCGGAGGCCGCAACCTCCATAAGCCATGGTGGCTTCGATCTCGTGATTGTGTCCCCATTTTGCTTGTGTTCTTCGCGTTTTGCTTGTGCTCCTTATTTTCCCGAGATGATTTCTCTTTGTAGGGAGTAGCTCTTGCAAATCCGTTTGAACCAAGTTCTTGGTACTCGTGAGGAGCAACTTTGCACCGAAGGAATTTTCCTAAAACCTCACGAGCACAAATCGGGTGTTTTCTTTGCGGCGTTCTTCGTTTTGCCTTTTCTCCCCCAAATCCGAGTGTTCCCGTTTATCCTCTCCAAATTGAGCGATGATTTCTTCGGGATAGCTCCCCAGCTGCACAAGGATCATGCCTACAAAATTTGGTTGCAGTTGGAGTTCATTTGATTGAGTTTTGGGAAGAT
The DNA here is from genome assembly GCA_022036555.1 of Microstegium vimineum. Lineage (NCBI taxonomy): Eukaryota > Viridiplantae > Streptophyta > Magnoliopsida > Poales > Poaceae > Microstegium > Microstegium vimineum. Next base: position 7,560,644 of record CM039133.1, read on the forward strand.
TTGGAGGAGAGAAAAATATTTTCGTGTTTCTGTGCTCTGCTCGAGGGCGCCGGACGCTTTGAGTTTTGGCGTCGGACGGTCCGTCGAGGCATCGGACACAAGGACGTTTTGAAGTCAGCGTCCGTCGTGTTCGTCCGTGTGTGTGTGAGTTTGGCGTCGGACGTTGTCCATCGTCCGTCGCCCTGCGTCCGTTGCTTTGCTGTTTTGTCTCGATTTTCAGCGTTCACTGGAAGCCCGACGGACGCTCCCCTAAGTGTCCGTCGCGTAGCGTCCGACGCCAACGGACGCTCACCCAAGCCTCTGTCGCCCAGCGTCCGACGCCCTGCTTTCTGCTTCTCCTCTGCAAGGCTTTCTGGAAGGCCGATAGACGATCTCTCAACGTCCGATGCCTAGCGTCCGTCGCCCTGCTGTCCAGCGTCCGACGCCTGTCTTTTGGACTGTTTTGCTTGGAATTCTTGCCTCTTTCTCATAGGGGTTGAGAACTCTTTTTGGGGGTTTCCGGTGAGTTTTCCTCCACTGCCGGTGAGCTTTCATTTGCTCCGTTTTCGTCTGAATCCCTGCTCGCGTTGCTCGGGGGAGTTTGAGCACCCAGCAACTGGGTTTGGTTTTTGGGAAGAGTGGCCCGAATATTTCGAGAGAAATTTGAGGCTCCCATTCACCCCCCTCTGGTCGCCGTTCTCGGTCCTTCAACTAGAAAACTAGAGGGACCTCTACTTCTACTTGGATGGAGAATTGAAACCCTAACGTTTGCTCTGTAGGTACATGATGCCTCCTGGAGGGGGGGGTCTGCCCCTCTATTTATAGCCTGGTGGGATCAACCTCAACACTCGGATCAAACCGACCTTGACATGTGGTGGAGATGCATCCTATGAGGTGGTGGAGGAAGATTCCAGAAGCAGATCGAGATCCATTACTATAGAGGGCCAGCCGGCCAGGGGGTGGGGCAGACATCCCCACCTAGCGGCACCTCGGCTCCCGCTTCTTTCTCGCAGTCTCTAGTGTCCTCTAGAGTCTTCTAGTGCTAGTTTCCAACCCGTTTGTGCAAGGAAACGTGTCGTGGTGGGATTCTCCCCTTTCTAGATCCTGTTTTAGTCCTTGGAAAATATAGATTCACCAAAGCTGTGGAATTCTATCAGTTTAGCCCTCAAACATATGGTGGTTGATGGTTCTAGTATGTTCTAGATTATTACCAAGTTGAATTCTGTTGTGGTTTTGATATCTTTCTCATCGCGGCTCCAAATATAGCAAATGATAGGTCCGTTTTGATCGGCTCGACGAGCTCTTCTCAATGGTGTACTTCAATTCCTTATTTGAGGTACTTTTATATAGTGAAACTTGAATATCCTACAAAATAAGTGAGAACACCACAACTCGTGGAACTCGTTAGAATCAAACCCTACAACTATGCTTTATAGTTTATTCCTTATCATTTAATGCAATAGTTAATGGTTATATTTGGAGTTTAGTGGCCATCAACAAGTTCCCCCAAGCTTAACCTTTCTTGTCCCTAAGAAAAGATAAACTCAAAAATGGATCAGGCGGAGTTGCTACAATGCTTTCACGCCTCAAAAGTACATATGCGTTCAAACAAAAATTTTCCTCCGAATTAGAGTAAACTATTCTAACTTTCAAACTTACCCATATTACCTGCAACAATGAAAAAAATAGCGCGCTATAGCGCCGAAATAGCGTGCTAATAGCGTCTAGAAGCAGCTACCGCAATGCTCATTAGCGCCAAATAGTGCGCTAATAGCGCCGCTATAGCGTTTTGGCCAAGCTTCCGCTAATTTCTACAGCCCGCCATTTAAAACCTTGCCTGCAACCATGGGGCTTATAGCCTCCACTTGGGTCTTGAGCAGTTGAAAAGTAGAATGATCAAGCCAAGCACTATGTCTGAAGCTGTTTACTTAACTTTCATCCCGGAGTTTTGCAAAGTTTTCAAAATAAAACTCAAAGCTTCTCTTGTATGATCCTCTCAAGTCTCTCAATAGGTGGTATTTTTGAATCCTCTCCAAGGCAACAATGGTGTTATGTCTTCTCTCTACTCTCAGAATTTGTATTCTTTTTGGAATAGGCAAAGTAACAATGTGTCTCTCTCTCTCACCCTATAACTAATAGGCAATATATGGAGTTCATAGGTGGGGAGAAACAACTCATACATGCAAAGATTATATTGTAAAGTCAAACAATGGATCCAGAGAAATAGGGCATACAATCAAATCAAGATGTGGATGTGTATGACATATATGGTAGATGTATGAGGGTGGATAGTGGAAACCTAATTCTACTCTGCTCCTTGAATATATATATATACATATCTCTTTTGGAATTTGGAATTTTTTTTGAGGGAACTTGGGCTTGCTTTCATTCCTTTTTTCTATTTTTTTCAGAGAGGCGGGCATCTAAGTACCCATTGTTTTGGTAAGACACTTGTCCATGTTTTACTCTCTTTATTATTTTTCTTTTTTCACAACCCCAAGCCTCTTTCTATAATAAAGCTTTTGAGAGATGACAATAAGGAAATCTTTGGAGCAGTTATATCTAGGGTAATGGAATGTATAGACAGACGGTAAACTGGGATATTTTTGGTTGCTTACTCCAAGTTAGGAGTAGAACATTTTTTCGTGGATCTGAATGACATATATGTGGATGCGTACTTCTAGGATAGAAGTAGCATATATGAGTGGAGTGTACGTGATCTTGAATTTAAACGCATGACAAGTCTCTAAGGGTCAACAAAGCTTGACAAAACTCAATGCGAATACAAGCAGTAAATATGATAGTGAATGTTTCCCTAATCTACCAGACATGTATATATGGCTGTGGTAGGAATTCAATCTCTTGTCACACAGAAACTCATCATGTAATATTTTCAATTTTCAAAAGATAAATTCTCTAGAGCTCTAGTATTGCTAGGAGAAAGATAAACAATAGCTCAAACTTTCTCATATCATACCTATCAACTACCTAGACTTAGCTCAAGCATTTGCAACCCACAGGTTTTAGGTTCAGAGCAAATCTTATGTCTAGTTTACTTTGTTCATTGTTTACGTTAATATGTCTAGTATAGTTAGTTTGCTATTGCGTTCATGTACATGTTCGTATAACGCTCATCTACTCGATCGTATGGTGAGTGGTAGGCAGTATGTAGGCGTAGTGCTTAGATACATTGCTTATCTTTAGATGCCCCCATCTGTGTCGGGTCATGGGGTAGATCGTGGACGTGACAGGTCCATTGAGTCCTCTATAGGCCTCCCCCCGTGCAGTGGTTTGGTCGGGAGGTATTTTCAGGTTGAGGATATCTTGTTATATATGAGGTTTCTGAAATCAACTCATCTTGTTCAGGGCCCCATTGTGGTTGGGAATATTGGTAGTACTACTTAACGATGATTGCTAGATCTACTTGCACTAAATGACATAGCTTTGACGATAGCTAGAATACTTAGGAGTTATTTCTTTATTACTTGCATTGGACGAGGCCTATGTGGTGACTAGAGTGCTCTAAGAACTTTATCTTTATTATTATGATGACTGATCAATTACCCTTATCATATATATATATATATATATATCATGTGACTTACCCCTGTTACGAGTAGAGTTATTGGTTGGTTAATCCCTTCATTCATTTCATATGCATGTTATCAATACTATAGACGTTCCTAGTGGTAAAATATAAATCGACAACCTGGTAATACTCTAGGTAAAATGCTACAATGGTGTATTAATCTGTCCGCTTGCAGAATCATTTGTTCTTTATAATATCATATCCATCATTATTTATTTCTGCCTAGTCACACATAAAACAGAATATTTCATAAGTACCATTAATTATTCCTAGCTCTATAATTAGGGATGAGAACCTAGTTCCATGCTAAGGAGGATAAGGTAAAATATAGTGGCTAGTTGTTAAAGACAATTTAATTACATACCATACATTTTTGGCACCATTGCTAGGAACCTCTGTTCTTGGTGATGACGTTAGAAATGCCAACAGCGGGATAGCAGTTGAGTCATCAGCACCTACTGATCCTCTTCTGAACCCACCACCATAACCTCTCCATTCTCTTCGTGACCCTCAATCGTCACCTTCGCATTCTCTTCCTGGCCCACTACCATCACCTCCGCATTCTCTTCCCGACCCGCAATCACCACCTCCGTCACCTCTGCCACAGTCATCACCTTTGCCACAATCAACACCAACTTTGCCACCATTAAATTCCACACCTTCCCCAAAACCCAAAGATCCTAAGGTAACATCGGAGCCACTAGCGCGCTCAAAGAAGAAGTTTGCGGTGCCCAAGTTGGTTCCCCCCTACGAGGCAAAGATAAAAATAGCTGTCACAGCCAGATTTTTGTCAGGAATTAGGAAAAACGCACTAGTCAAGTTGTCGGAAACCTAGAAATTGGGTACCCAAATTACCAGACTCTACAAAAACAAAAACCACCATCGAGGGGCTCCTCCGCCTCGCCCGAGCCAAGGTGACGTCGCCCGTGATGTCATCAACCCTCGGGGGCTCCTTCGCCTCGCCCGAGCCAAGGTGGCGTCGCCTGTGACGTCATCAACCCTCGGGGGCTCCTTCGCCTCGCCCGAGCCAAGGTGGCGTCGCTCGTGACGTCATTAACCCTCGGGGGCTCCTTCGCCTCGCCCGAGCCAGGGTGACGTCGCCCGTAATGTCATTAACCCTCGGGGGCTCCTCCGCCTTGCCCAAGCCAAGGCGGCGTCGCCCGCGACGTCATCTGCCCTCGGGGGCTCCTCCGCCTCGCCTGAGCCAAGATGGCATTGCCCGTGACGTCATCAACCCTCGGGGGCTCTTCCGCGTCGCCCGAGCCAAGGTGGCGTCGCCCGCGGCGCAGCCAACCCTCGGGGCTCTCCCGCCCCATCCGAGCCCGGCAAACGTCATCCGTGATGACCCTCGCCCTCGGAGGTCTCATTGCCATACACATCCTGGGGCGCCCTAGCCCACATGGTCAAAAGGTCCACAGTACGCTCCATCCTCAGGGATGAGGTTCAAGGCATGAGCCACCATGCCGACTCCAGTTCACCCTGCGGTACAGGGTCCTGTGCTGCCTAACCGACGACTTCCGCACGTGATATCCACGCCATGTCTCTGACGGACACCCCAACTGGGATTAGGGCGTCATCAAGTCCTGTATGACAGAACGCGGGGGTGCCTGGTCATGTGCGACCAACCTCCGCCCATACCCGGAAAGGGGAACAACAGGTTTCCCGATCACAAGGCATATGGCTACAGCTCGACAAGGATGAACAAGACTCGGACATGCGTCTACTGGCGCAATCTTCCTCAGGAAGGAAGACAGGATGAAGACAAAGGCTTCCTTCGGCAGCCGCCTAAGCCGGGCCCACGTCACTCCCCCTCTCTCTACTGTACTCCTCCATCTCTCCCTACGTATAAAGGGAGGGAATGGACCCCCAGTCTCGCTCTCTCGACATTCCAACAGTCATTCACACACACTCAAACTCGCACACACGCGAGCACTCACCAGAACCAAGAACCTCATATGCACGAGACCTGGGGACAGCCCCCCCTCTTTCACCAAAGCTTGTAGCTCCCCCCTACGAGCTCTCTGGGCTTGGTAATACAACCCCGCAACACACTGGACGTTGAGCGTTCGTGCCCAAACCAGTATAAACCTCCGTGTTCTCCGAGCGTAACCATCCGAACTCCGACACACTTAGAAATTTACTCGTTGGCTGTCTAGACCCCGCCATTTTAGACACCGACACAAGTCCTCAATTTGTCAGAGCTCAAGAAGTCAGCGCAGCCGGTACCTAAGGTAATTCCTTGCAAATTCAAGGTGCCAACTTTTGAAAACTACAAGTATGTCCCTAAAAACAATGTGGTGGGAAGGCCTCTACTAAAGTGGGAAAAACTCAAAAAGGTCCCAAACAATGTAAAAAGGCTGCATGACTGGTACATAAGAGCCTCTTCTTCTGGAATTCACACCATCCACGTGTGTATACCACATAAGGCATTTCTCAGTGATGATAGGTGTGTGATTAGCTTTGAAGACATTTGGTTGATGATGAACCTCGAGAGATTGGACATCCAGATCATAACGACGTTTGCATTATATGTGTTACATAGTTACACATGCATTGTAGTTGCATCAATGTTCAATATGTGACATGCATTGTAGTTGCAAATGTTCAATATCTAACATGCACATGCCTTGTAGAATGCTATATGATCAGCAAGAGCAACATTATGGTATGGATTTCAGTAATTGTGCCAATGAAAGGATTAGCTTTCTGAGCCCAATTGATATATCTGAAGAACGACACTCCTTCAGAACATAGAGTTATTAGGCTTAGACGGTAAAGAACAGGTCAAGAAAAAGAAAAAGGTTGAAGTTGGAATTTGAATCCAAGTACACCTTCTACATTGCAAATTAAATTCAATGCTTACGTGTCAAGACATGTTATCGGTAGTGGCACCGTACAACTTTGGTTAAGTATGAGTTTGCATTGATCAAACTAAATAATTTGAATGCACAAATGTATCATGAATTTGATTTGTGCAGGGACCACTGGTATGCGCCGTTATTTATCCTAGGGACGGAAGGGTGGTGGTACTAGACTCCGCAAATTACCCGCCATCAAGCTATGCACATTTCATTGAGTTGCTACAGTTGTAAGTCGAGATATGCACATATACTTTTGCATTATGAGATTTTTAGAATAACATGGTGATTCTATTCGAGATCATAGGGCATATAGGTTTTACAAAATTAACGGTGGAAAGTGTGAGTCCAAGATAGAAGGGAAGCCATTGCAAGTTACATATAACTGACCGGTAAGTATGAAAATTTACTTTTATGAATAGAGATCATACATGTACTTTGTGGATATACTACGTGTGGGATCACCTATAAATAACCACTTTTATGTTATATAGTGCCACAAGCAACCACCAGGATTTGTCCTTTGTGGATACTACATGTGCAAGCACATGAGAGGAGACAACACATGATACATGAAGAAACCTTCCAAGCAAGCCAAGGCGACGAGCATCAATGAACATACATTGTACAACAAGTTGAGGACATGTACCTTTTCCTCTTGAAACATGTCATTTCAACTGAAGGGAAATATCATGATCATGAAAGTGAATTAGCCAAGCCAGAGTACCGATTGCTAATAGACATTTAAAGCCTAAATCTTACTCGGTCATGTTTTTAGAGGACATGTGCAAACTTTTGATGTATATAATGTATGATACACTTGTAACTTTATGTGTGTGAGCGAGAGACTTTGATGTATATAATGTGTGATACACTTTGTAACTTTATGTGTGTGAGCATGAGACTCATGTATACAACTTGTAACTTTATTGCGAGCATGAAACTTTGAAGTAATTAATGTATGTATAAAATATTAATATTACATATTGCTATATTTGAACACCATCCAATAGGGTTTAGTAGTTTCGATAACAATATGTCGGATACTCATAAATAGGGTACCCAAATTACCAGACTCTACAAAAACAAAAACCACCATCAAGGGGCTCCTTGGCCTCGCCCGAGCCAAGGCGACGTCGCCCGTAACATCATTAACCGTCGGGGCTTCTTCGCCTCGCCCGAGCCAAGGTGACGTCGCCCGTAACATCATCAACCCTCGGGGCTCCTTCGCCTCGCCCGAGCCAAGGTGGTGTCGCTCGTGACATCATCAACCCTCGGGGCTCCTTCGCCTCGCCCGAGCCAAGGTGACGTCGCGCGTGACGTCATTAACCCTCGGGAGCTCCTTCGCCTCGCCCGAACCAAGGTGGCATCGCCTGTGACGTCATCTTCCCTCGGGGGCTCCTCCGCCTCGCCCGAGCCAAGATGGCGTCGCCCGTGACATCATCAACCCTCGGGGGCTCTTCCGCCTCGCCCGAGCCAAGGTGGCGTCGCCCGCGGCGCCGCCAACCCTCAGGGGCTCTCCCGCCCCATCCTAGCCCGGCAAACGTCATCCGTGACGACCCTCGCCCTCGGAGGTCTCATTGCCATACACAGCCTGGGGCGTCCTAGCCCACATGGTCAAAAGGTCCACAGTACGCTCCATCCTCAGGGATGGGATTCAAGGCATGAGCCACCTTGCTGACTCCTGTTCACCCTGCGGTACAGGGTCCTGTGCTGCCTAACCGACGACTTCCGCACGTGATATCCACGCCATGTCTCTGACGGACACCCCAACTGGGATTAGGGCGTCATCAAGTCCTGTATGACAGAACGCGGGGGTGCCTGGTCATGTGCGACCAACCTCCGCCCATACCCGGAAAGGGGAACAACAGGTTTCCCGATCACAAGGCATATGGCTACAGCTCGACAAGGATGAACAAGACTCGGACATGCGTCTACTGGCGCAATCTTCCTCAGGAAGGAAGACAGGATGAAGACAAAGGCTTCCTTCGGCAGCCGCCTAAGCCGGGCCCACGTCACTCCCCCTCTCTCTACTGTACTCCTCCATCTCTCCCTACGTATAAAGGGAGGGAATGGACCCCCAGTCTCGCTCTCTCGACATTCCAACAGTCATTCACACACACTCAAACTCGCACACACGCGAGCACTCACCAGAACCAAGAACCTCATATGCACGAGACCTGGGGACAGCCCCCCCTCTTTCACCAAAGCTTGTAGCTCCCCCCTACGAGCTCTCTGGGCTTGGTAATACAACCCCGCAACACACTGGACGTTGAGCGTTCGTGCCCAAACCAGTATAAACCTCCGTGTTCTCCGAGCGTAACCATCCGAACTCCGACACACTTAGAAATTTACTCGTTGGCTGTCTAGACCCCGCCATTTTAGACACCGACACAAGTCCTCAATTTGTCAGAGCTCAAGAAGTCAGCGCAGCCGGTACCTAAGGTAATTCCTTGCAAATTCAAGGTGCCAACTTTTGAAAACTACAAGTATGTCCCTAAAAACAATGTGGTGGGAAGGCCTCTACTAAAGTGGGAAAAACTCAAAAAGGTCCCAAACAATGTAAAAAGGCTGCATGACTGGTACATAAGAGCCTCTTCTTCTGGAATTCACACCATCCACGTGTGTATACCACATAAGGCATTTCTCAGTGATGATAGGTGTGTGATTAGCTTTGAAGACATTTGGTTGATGATGAACCTCGAGAGATTGGACATCCAGATCATAACGACGTTTGCATTATATGTGTTACATAGTTACACATGCATTGTAGTTGCATCAATGTTCAATATGTGACATGCATTGTAGTTGCAAATGTTCAATATCTAACATGCACATGCCTTGTAGAATGCTATATGATCAGCAAGAGCAACATTATGGTATGGATTTCAGTAATTGTGCCAATGAAAGGATTAGCTTTCTGAGCCCAATTGATATATCTGAAGAACGACACTCCTTCAGAACATAGAGTTATTAGGCTTAGACGGTAAAGAACAGGTCAAGAAAAAGAAAAAGGTTGAAGTTGGAATTTGAATCCAAGTACACCTTCTACATTGCAAATTAAATTCAATGCTTACGTGTCAAGACATGTTATCGGTAGTGGCACCGTACAACTTTGGTTAAGTATGAGTTTGCATTGATCAAACTAAATAATTTGAATGCACAAATGTATCATGAATTTGATTTGTGCAGGGACCACTGGTATGCGCCGTTATTTATCCTAGGGACGGAAGGGTGGTGGTACTAGACTCCGCAAATTACCCGCCATCAAGCTATGCACATTTCATTGAGTTGCTACAGTTGTAAGTCGAGATATGCACATATACTTTTGCATTATGAGATTTTTAGAATAACATGGTGATTCTATTCGAGATCATAGGGCATATAGGTTTTACAAAATTAACGGTGGAAAGTGTGAGTCCAAGATAGAAGGGAAGCCATTGCAAGTTACATATAACTGACCGGTAAGTATGAAAATTTACTTTTATGAATAGAGATCATACATGTACTTTGTGGATATACTACGTGTGGGATCACCTATAAATAACCACTTTTATGTTATATAGTGCCACAAGCAACCACCAGGATTTGTCCTTTGTGGATACTACATGTGCAAGCACATGAGAGGAGACAACACATGATACATGAAGAAACCTTCCAAGCAAGCCAAGGCGACGAGCATCAATGAACATACATTGTACAACAAGTTGAGGACATGTACCTTTTCCTCTTGAAACATGTCATTTCAACTGAAGGGAAATATCATGATCATGAAAGTGAATTAGCCAAGCCAGAGTACCGATTGCTAATAGACATTTAAAGCCTAAATCTTACTCGGTCATGTTTTTAGAGGACATGTGCAAACTTTTGATGTATATAATGTATGATACACTTGTAACTTTATGTGTGTGAGCGAGAGACTTTGATGTATATAATGTGTGATACACTTTGTAACTTTATGTGTGTGAGCATGAGACTCATGTATACAACTTGTAACTTTATTGCGAGCATGAAACTTTGAAGTAATTAATGTATGTATAAAATATTAATATTACATATTGCTATATTTGAACACCATCCAATAGGGTTTAGTAGTTTCGATAACAATATGTCGGATACTCATAAATAGGGTACCCAAATTACCAGACTCTACAAAAACAAAAACCACCATCAAGGGGCTCCTTGGCCTCGCCCGAGCCAAGGCGACGTCGCCCGTAACATCATTAACCGTCGGGGGCTTCTTCGCCTCGCCCGAGCCAAGGTGACGTCGCCCGTAACATCATCAACCCTCGGGGCTCCTTCGCCTCGCCCGAGCCAAGGTGGTGTCGCTCGTGACATCATCAACCCTCGGGGCTCCTTCGCCTCGCCCGAGCCAAGGTGACGTCGCGCGTGACGTCATTAACCCTCGGGAGCTCCTTCGCCTCGCCCGAACCAAGGTGGCATCGCCTGTGACGTCATCTTCCCTCGGGGGCTCCTCCGCCTCGCCCGAGCCAAGATGGCGTCGCCCGTGACATCATCAACCCTCGGGGGCTCTTCCGCCTCGCCCGAGCCAAGGTGGCGTCGCCCGCGGCGCCGCCAACCCTCAGGGGCTCTCCCGCCCCATCCTAGCCCGGCAAACGTCATCCGTGACGACCCTCGCCCTCGGAGGTCTCATTGCCATACACAGCCTGGGGCGTCCTAGCCCACATGGTCAAAAGGTCCACAGTACGCTCCATCCTCAGGGATGGGATTCAAGGCATGAGCCACCTTGCTGACTCCTGTTCACCCTGCGGTACAGGGTCCTGTGCTGCCTAACCGACGACTTCCGCACGTGATATCCACGCCATGTCTCTGACGGACACCCCAACTGGGATTAGGGCGTCATCAAGTCCTGTATGACAGAACGCGGGGGTGCCTGGTCATGTGCGACCAACCTCCGCCCATACCCGGAAAGGGGAACAACAGGTTTCCCGATCACAAGGCATATGGCTACAGCTCGACAAGGATGAACAAGACTCGGACATGCGTCTACTGGCGCAATCTTCCTCAGGAAGGAAGACAGGATGAAGACAAAGGCTTCCTTCGGCAGCCGCCTAAGCCGGGCCCACGTCACTCCCCCTCTCTCTACTGTACTCCTCCATCTCTCCCTACGTATAAAGGGAGGGAATGGACCCCCAGTCTCGCTCTCTCGACATTCCAACAGTCATTCACACACACTCAAACTCGCACACACGCGAGCACTCACCAGAACCAAGAACCTCATATGCACGAGACCTGGGGACAGCCCCCCCTCTTTCACCAAAGCTTGTAGCTCCCCCCTACGAGCTCTCTGGGCTTGGTAATACAACCCCGCAACACACTGGACGTTGAGCGTTCGTGCCCAAACCAGTATAAACCTCCGTGTTCTCCGAGCGTAACCATCCGAACTCCGACACACTTAGAAATTTACTCGTTGGCTGTCTAGACCCCGCCATTTTAGACACCGACACAAGTCCTCAATTTGTCAGAGCTCAAGAAGTCAGCGCAGCCGGTACCTAAGGTAATTCCTTGCAAATTCAAGGTGCCAACTTTTGAAAACTACAAGTATGTCCCTAAAAACAATGTGGTGGGAAGGCCTCTACTAAAGTGGGAAAAACTCAAAAAGGTCCCAAACAATGTAAAAAGGCTGCATGACTGGTACATAAGAGCCTCTTCTTCTGGAATTCACACCATCCACGTGTGTATACCACATAAGGCATTTCTCAGTGATGATAGGTGTGTGATTAGCTTTGAAGACATTTGGTTGATGATGAACCTCGAGAGATTGGACATCCAGATCATAACGACGTTTGCATTATATGTGTTACATAGTTACACATGCATTGTAGTTGCATCAATGTTCAATATGTGACATGCATTGTAGTTGCAAATGTTCAATATCTAACATGCACATGCCTTGTAGAATGCTATATGATCAGCAAGAGCAACATTATGGTATGGATTTCAGTAATTGTGCCAATGAAAGGATTAGCTTTCTGAGCCCAATTGATATATCTGAAGAACGACACTCCTTCAGAACATAGAGTTATTAGGCTTAGACGGTAAAGAACAGGTCAAGAAAAAGAAAAAGGTTGAAGTTGGAATTTGAATCCAAGTACACCTTCTACATTGCAAATTAAATTCAATGCTTACGTGTCAAGACATGTTATCGGTAGTGGCACCGTACAACTTTGGTTAAGTATGAGTTTGCATTGATCAAACTAAATAATTTGAATGCACAAATGTATCATGAATTTGATTTGTGCAGGGACCACTGGTATGCGCCGTTATTTATCCTAGGGACGGAAGGGTGGTGGTACTAGACTCCGCAAATTACCCGCCATCAAGCTATGCACATTTCATTGAATTACACCGACTCGAGCGGTCCCAGCGAAAACCACGACCGCGAGTGCTTCATGTGCGATGCATCGCCACCCGCAGTCGCAGTCAACCCCACCCACGTCAACGAGGAGGACGAAGACGGTGACGACAACCACACTCCTGAGGACTTGTTGACACCGTTTTTCAGCACGTGTCAAATGAGCTAAGGATTAACTAGTCAGCGGCCGTTCTCCATCGACATCGGGAAATCGTGAGCCAGTATTGCCGATGGGAATGTGCTGCAGGAAGACTAAGTGTGTTGCCGATAGAGGTTGGGTCCTTGTCGATAAGGCTAATTGGTGAAGTTAGGTCGCCTGGGCTGTAGGGTTGCTGTTGCCGATTCCCTATGAGGAGACATTGCCGATTGCCGATAAGGGAACATTGCCGATTACGGACGAAGAGTGGTTGCTGATTGCTGATAGATTGAAGACGAGTCATCAGTGCAAGATTGCCGATGAAGAGGTGTACCGGTTGCCGATAGGGGGATGTTACTGATTGCCGATCGCGGAAGTATTGCCGATGCCGATGGGCATGACTTAGCACTTGATGGCAGTAGAAGGCTACAGGTGACCAAAGAAGGAAGTCGCGGATTGAAGGGGTCTGCCGATGGAAAGTTTCCATCGAAGGAAAGGCATAAGGGAACTGGTGATTTTATACCAGTATTATTATTATAGTAGTTTGAGTCCGGCTCTTGCATGGGTCGTTTGTTTTTCTTTAAAATAGGCGTGTTTGTTTTAGGAAAATAAATATTGTTATCCGGCTCCTGCGCGAGTCAGTTTCCTTAAAATTAGGAGTTTGTTTTAGGAAGGATACGTGTTGTGTCTTTGTACAACTCTCCGTGCGGGAGTATAAATATGTGCCCGAGGGCCACGGAAAAGAGAAAAAAATCCAATATCAAACAAACCAATTTTATCTTATTCTACTTCTTATCGCAATTTACCCTTTTTGCATTAGCTGTAGTTATCAACGAGTTCTTTCAAGCTTCGACGGGCTGCATCATCTTGATCTCCGTCAAATCCTTGCAAGTTCCGCGTGGGAGTACCTCTGAGCCTTGGCATCCGGGCGCATCGGTGTTGCCTCGTTCAACTCTGCTCTAGTTATCCTGATCAAGCCCCAATCCCAGCATCCGGGCGCATCGCCGTTGTTTGGATTGGATCTTGTTCTAGTTATCTTTGATCAATCTGAGCTTTGACATCTGGGCGCATCGCCGTTGTCTCGTTCAATTTTGTTCTAGTTATCGTCCTTGTCAATTAACTGGTCAAATCGACTGGCACGCCTCCGGAATACCGAGCTTTGGGTAATAGCCCGAGGTGTTCGCAGATCCTGACGCTTTTTGTGTCAACACCTCTTTTGGCACGCCCAGTGGGACCCGATTATACAAATCTACACATCTATCATGGGTGATCACGCCGACGTTAACCAGAGGAACGTCATTGAAGTCTCTGAGGCCGATCTGAAAGATGATCAGAAGCAGGCTATGGAGCAGGCAATGGAGGAGTACAAGCGGTTGTATCTCAAATCCTTTAGCCAAAACGGGATCGGCGAAGCAGTACAGAAGCAAGATCCGCCGTCGCCACGGCAGACCACTTTCTACGCCGATCCTGGTAAAGTACAAGAGACGGTTAATTATGCGTTAAATAATGTATTAATTAGCTAATCCAATGTGCTGTCCGATACTGTATGCAATGCTGTCAAGCAAGCTTTCAAGGGACAAGCACCATATTATGTTGGTCTAGAGTATTGTCAACTTGGATCGGCATCTGTTGCGACTCCATCAGCGGCTCCAAAGGTGTCCACACCAATTATGAGCCGATCTGCCGATGAGATCACACCACCAAGATTGAACCCATTAAGTACTACTCATGTGAGCATGAATCTGGTGGCTTCAACAATGTCTGGACCTGTGATCCAGAATCAACCGACTTCTGCCAACTGGTGGGGATGCGGTATGTCCCCAAGTCCATCTGCTGATTCCAGATTGGTCCAAGATAACCATGCAGGGTGGAAGGTTCCCATGGCATCGGCAATATCTATGCAGCCGATGGTTCCAGTGATGCATTATGCTACCTCTTCTCCAATGATGCAGTTGCCAATAGGGAATCTACAAATGGCGGTACCCAGAGTGCCGTACGCCCAACCATCGGCAAGTCACTTGCTGACACAACGAGGCCCAGCAGTTGCAAGTCAACCCATGGCGGCAATGGTTCTTCAAACTGGAACACTTGCTAATCAAGGTAGCTATCCGGCGCCACAAGGACAACAGGCATCAGCTGGCTATCAACCATCGGCAACTTCTTGGCCGATGCAACAAGGTACGCCGATTGTCAATCAATCTGTATCGGCAATGACTGCTAAAGTTGTGGTACCCGTGAGTCCAAGCGATCGTCCAAGGGTACAACAAGAACAAGCATCAGTCGGTCATCAGCTATCGGCAAATGCTTGGCCGATGCAACAAGACGTGCCAGTAGTTAATCAGCCTATATCGACAAATTCTTGGCCGATGCAACAAGGTATGTCAAGTGTCAGTCAGCCTACATCGGCCATGGCTGCTCAACCCATGGTACCTACAAATCAAAGCCATCATCCAAGAGTACAAGGGTTGCAAGAGTCAATTGGCTATCAACCATCGACAAATTTGTGGCCGATGCAACAAAGCATGCCGAGCGTCGATCAGTCTGTATCGACAATGGCTACCCAGCCTATGGTACCTGTAAGTCAGGGCTATCACCCGAGTGTACAAGGGCTGCAAGCGTCAGCTAGTTATCAGCCATCGGTGAGTCATGTGCCAACGACACCTAATGCGGGTTGGATCGGCCAATTACCGATTCAGCAACATGTTGTGCAGCCTGGACGCCAGGTGACGGGGGTTCCGCAGTGTTGTCCGGTGAGTCTGCGGAATGAAGCATCGGTACATCAACCGATAACTAATACACTGTAACGTTCACAAGTGTACGATGAGACATCGGTACAGCAACCGATGAATGTAATGAATATAATGCCACAACGCAAGCCAACAAACGTACAAAATGACCCATCGTCAACGCAGCCGATGCATAATGTTCTGATGACTGATACTGGGCACGCACCAATCATTTCAAGTACTTGGACGTCAAAACCCGAGGAAATACATCAACCTACTCAGCCAGTAGGCTTCCAGAATTGCTCATCGGTTAGGGAGCCGATGCATAATATTCAACAGATTGGTGCTGCTGATGTGTCGGTTGTTCCGTCCTGTTTAATACAAAGATCTGAAGAAGTGCATCGACCTACTCGGCTAGCAGACGTTCAGAGTTGCCCATCGGTTAAGCAGCCGATGCATAATGTTCGACAGGTTGGTGCTGCTGATGTATCGATTGCTCTGGCTTGTTCACCGCGGAGATATGAAGAGGTGCACCTACCTGTTCCACTGGTCGACGAATCTGCGTATCGGCAAGACCAAGACACGGAGGTACTGTTGGCCGGGGAAATAGAAGCTCCAGACTTGGATGAAGAGCCAGATATCAACGTTGCTGAATTGGAAAGTTTCACCTTTGACATCACCGAGGCCGATCAAGAGGTTAAATCATTCGAGCCCAAGAAGACTTGGAGCGCAAAAATGCTCTTCGTTGGACGAGGGGACTCCGAGCCAGATGAGAAGGTGAATGTCGGCACTGTTGAATGGGTGAATGATGAGGAGCCGGTACCTTGTGCGCTCGGCAAAAGGACTGGAAAGTTCACCTTCGATGTCATGAAGGCCGATGGGATATTTGACTTATTGCTTCAGGAAGGGCGAATTAAGCTAGCCCTTAATCAAGTAATTCCATCGGCCGAGGAACTCAAGAAGACCAGGTACTGCAAGTGGCACAATACAACTTCTCACAGTACCGACGACTGCAAAGTGTTCAGGCAGCAATTGCAGTCAGAAATTGACTCTGGACGAATCCAATTTGAAAATCCTAAAGTCTAGAAACCGATGGAAATTGATCAGTGCCCGTTTCCAAATAATATGGTGGAGACTAGTGGAAAGACTAAGGTGCTGACGTCGGAAGTTGCCAGAAAAAGCGCATCGGTAGATCCTGATCATCGAGTGGCTAAACGTGATGTAGAAATGTTTGCCGATAATAGGAGAGGCAAGAGAGTTGCCGATGAAGGTAGCAGTACCAGTAGGGCTCCTGGCGTTGTGATTACTCATAAAAAGCCAAGGAAGGGGTATCGGCAATTGCAAAAGGAGCGACATCGGCAGGAAGAGAAGCAACAGGAACAGCTTCGTCGGAAAGACCACTGGAGGTGTCCCTTCTTCGTTCATTGTTGGGAAGAAGGCATTAAGCTACCTACTGCGGATGACTGTCCTGAATGCAACAGATATCACACTGCCGATCAGTCAGGTAAGAAACCTTGTTTTGATGATCGGGCATCCAGATACGCCAAGCCGCTCAGGGAGAAGAGGTCGGTACATGACCGGCTGGGGGGCAAGCTCAGCGCACATCATAGGCTTGGCAGGCGTATTGAACAAGGGGAGCCTGAGATGGCCGACGCGAAAGTGTCCGATGAAGACGTGCTCTCCAGAGGTTCGAGCATCGGGAAAACAGCCGATGCAGGTGATGAGAGGCAGCACCAACCCGTCTGGAAAACCAAACTCCCTCAGTGGTGCCCTAAAGGTCTAACGAAGACCCAGAAAAGAAGAATTCAGCGTGAGCGCCGAAATGAATTATATGGCAGTGAAATTCTTTCAAGGGAAAAGCAGTGGAGGCCAAAGCGCAAGGATGGAGATCCATCGGTAGACGGCAATATATTGCCGATGGTCTAACCGGAGTCGGTCTTGGATTTGTTGGCTTGGGGGCCGCACTCGGCAGGTGGGCGATTTCAATTATTATACTTGGGGCGCCTGCCGATGGTTTGTGTATGAAACGCCATACTGCCAATGAATTCGTTAACTGCCAGAGGAAGATGGTTGTAAGAATGACTGTCGTCGTTGCGTACGATGACTAAGTGTGGGATGCGCGTGTTCTGGGAGTTACTCGAAATTTCTTTGGTAGGTCTATCGGCATTGTCCTAATTCTGTTCCGATGGAAACACGAAACCTCGTTGCCTATTATTGCTGCAATCGGGCTGAATACCGGGCTTCGCTGAAAGTTTGGATTACTCAGAAGATTTCAGCCGATTCTGTAAGTATCGGTGTCGGTAATGGGTGCCGATAGCTGGGTGAAAGGGGTTGCCGATGGTACTCTGGTATGGAAGTTGGTGTTACCGATTGGGACTAAGTTCTAGGCTTGGAAAATGGTTTCCTAATCAGGTCTTTATCGGATAAAACAGTCTGCTCCCAGCAATGCATACATTCCAGGAACTCTCGAAGGAGTCGACATACAGCGTGCTCGTTTGAATGCCGATGGAAGGAAAATTATAATACATCGGTAAAAGCATGAAGGCGTTATATTACAAGACCCAAAATCAAGTATCAGAATTGCATTCTTGCCGATACAACAAACGGATTACAACAAAGAGTGGATGGCTGATATCGCACGAAGGCGTATTTGTTCTATCTCATCCATCTCTTTGGCATCGGCATCAGCGGAGCCCTCAACCAACTTGATCCTCTTCTTCCACAAGATGGCTTGTCGGGCGTTCTGGTCCCTTTCTTGCCGCAGGACCTTGATGGTATCGAACAATTGGGTTTTCTCCTGATTGGCAGCGGTCAAAGCCTCCTCGACCCTTTGTAACTCAGCTAATTGTTGACATCGTTTTTCGACACGTGTCAAATGGGCTGAGGCTTGACTGGTCAGCGGCCGTTCTCCATCGGTATCAGGAGTTGATAATGCCGATAGGAGGGTGCTATGAGTTTTGCCGATGGAAGCTGATGAGCCTTGCCGACCAAATCGATGAAGTCTGGCTAGAACTGATTGCCGATGAAGAGTCTTTGCTGATTGCCGATGAATGGGCCTTGCCGATTGCCGATAAAGGCTTGTTGCCGGTTGCCGATGGAAAATGGTTGCCGATTGCCGATGAAGAAGATGCTGCCGATTGCCGATTGGAGAAGTATTACCGATGCCGATGGGTGTGATTTAGCACTTGGTGGCAGCAGAAGACTACCGGTGGCCAAAGAAGGAAGTTGCAGGGATCTGCCGATGGAAAGTTTCCATCGAAGGGTATAAGGAAACTGGTGTTTTATGCCAGTATTATTATAGTAATTTGAGTCCGACTCTTGCATGAGTCGTTTATTTTCCCTTAAAATAGGTGTGTTTGTTTAGGAAATAAATATTGTTATCCGGCTCCTGCGCGAGTCAGTTTCCTTTAAAGTAGGAGTTTGTTTTAGGAAAGATATGTGTCGTGTCATTGTACAACTCTCCATGTGGGAGTATAAATATGAGCCCGTGGGCTATGGAATAAAGGGATAAATCCTATCAAAAACAAATCAATTCTACTTTTTATCCTACTTTTATCGCAATTTACCTTCTTATGCATTAGTTATAGTTATCAACGAGTTCTTCAAGCTTTCGACGGGCTGCATCATCTTGATCTCCGTCAAAATCCTTGCTAGTTCCGCGTGGGAGTACCTCTAGGCTTTGGCAATCCGGGCGCATCGCTGTTTGCCTCGTCTAGCTCTGCTCTAGTTATCCGTGATCAATCTGAGCCTTGACGTCCGGGCGCATCGCTGTCGTCTCGTTCAGTTTGTCATAGTTATCATCCTTGTCGATTGATTGGTCAAATCGACTGGCACGCCCTCGACATCGAGCTTTGGGTAATAGCCCGAGGTGTTCACAGATCTGACGCTTTTTGTGTCAACACTAATAACTCTTCTTTCTTGACCGATAGCTGAGTGATCTCTTGATCGAGGCCGTTGATGGAGACTTCTGCCTGGCCGATGCCCTTGTGTTTCTCATCGGCAATATTTTTGAACTTAAGCTTCTCTTCCTCGCTCTTGGATTGGGCAGCCCTATCGGCAATGCGACGAGAAAGCCGCTGGTACTGGACTTGCTTGATGTCGAGGAAGGTTGCTTGGAGAAGGATTTCTGCCATATCGGCAGGGAGATGACCTTGGATATCCTTGAAGGTGATCCTTGCTGCCGATGAGTCCTGAACGAGCTGGGACGTGTCTTGTAGCAATAAGGAGAGCAATTCTTCAAGTTTGGACTTGATCTTTGCCGATAAGGCTGGGACAGAGCTCTCCTCCTCGTCGTCGTCAGGGATGTCGACTGCAAAAGGAAAATAGGCTGTCCGCTTGAGTGCGGCCTCGGCGTTCATCTTCATCTCGAGGGTTAAGACTAAAGGAGAAGAGACTGTCTGGAGAATCCTGAGCCTGAAAATGAAAAGGTTAAAATGTGCCGATCATGAAGCTATACTATGAATTTTTGGATGACCGACTTACCATTTTGAAGCGGATTTCCTGCCCAGGACTTGGCATGCTAGACGGCCCAGCCTCATCTTGGACATCGGCAGCGATTGCCGATGACTGAGCCTCTGCTAGGGAGGCAGTCGACGCCGTGGGTAATGGTGGTGTTGTTGCTGGTATTGCTTCCGGTGTGATACCTGGTTGTGGCGGTGATACCGCTCTTTCATCAGGAGCTTCGGCTGACGGTGCCGATGCCAATGTTGCCTTTGCCGCTACGACGGGTGGAGCCATCTCATCAGCAACTTCGGCTGACGGTGCCGATGCCGATGTTGCCTCTGCTGCTATGGTGGGTGGAGTTGCTTCATCTGGAACATCGGCTGATGGTGCCGATGGCGATGCCGCCTCTATGGTAGCGAGTATAGCGATCTCCTGATTGGAGATGTCATCCATCGGGTGATCGGGAGTTGGGGCTGCTGACGGTCCTGCCGATGGAACAGTGGTAGTTGGCGGCGCAGTTGAAGCCGATGGTGAGGATGGACTGGCCAGCCTCAAGCGCCTTTTCCTTCTCGGCGCAGCAGTAGGGGATCCTACCCGTTTCGACGAGGATTGACAACACTGGTGTGTGCTTTTGTCCCCGATGCATTACTGGGTTTGGCAAACCTAACGTATGTCTTTGCCTTGTTGTCTTTTCTACATTGACTTCAACATCAGCCATCACATCCTGTTTGTGTTTTGATTGCTTCACCATCCTTGTTTGACTTCAGCATCGCCCTCTCTGATCCCATAGTAATGACCTTGACACATCTACGTTATCATCATGCCTCTTTTGCCCCTATGACTTTAAGTGTGTCTGCCTCAACATCGTGTAACTTGGATTCTACATTGATCATGCGACTATTTCTAGCATGGCATCATTGACCATGGCTACTCCACCCTCATGCTTCGCTACGACCTTGATATCGGCGCAAAGGTTACCACCTTGCATTAGATCCTTGTCGATCCAATCTAGTCATAGCATCTGCAGCGCATCGGTCGTTATGACTACATGGATGTAAATGTATCTGCTTACAACCTTTACCTTCTCTTTTTTGAACACTTTACCTTCTTCTCTAGTATCACACCATCTACAGTGCGCTTGTTGTGACCATGGGGGGTGTTAGGTATAGTAATTGAGATATCTCCAAACATGGTAGATTATGATCATGTAAGCCTTGCTTGCCTTATTTCTAAGGGAGGCTTCTTGCCCCTAAGCATGTACTCAACCATTTCTATTCCCCTGACATAATTCATCTTCATATGAGTCCATAAAATTGTATATATATTTTTCAAAAAAATTGAAATCCAGTTCACAAGTGTGGTGAGTTATTTGTGCCAACTCTTGGTACGGCCTGACTAATGCAAACGCTCACCAAATCTGGTGAACGATCATACAACTTTCATGACATTCTATTTTTGGTAAAAAAACTCAACTTTCTATTTTTAGAAAGTTTTCATTTTTGGTAAAAAAATATTTTCTACAAATTTCTGTTTTTAGAAATTTACAGAGTTGTACGCATAACTACATGTATAACTTGTACATGTAACTTATACACATGACTTCGACATATATCTTCAACAGTTCAATGTAGCAAAGTTACGTATTTAACTTATACATATAACTTACTAAGTGATAAACATAACTTTTACATATAATATTTTGCAAAACAAATTTATCAACATAATTTCTTAAAAAGCTATTAAAATTATACACAAAAAATTTATGTATAATTTATTTGTATAACTAAGATATATAACTAATGAATGACATGTATGTAAAGTTAAACATATAAGTTATATTCAAGAATTTAGATGTATTAATTAATATCATAACATATTTGTATAGATATGAAAACTATGTACGAAAATAGCTATGTAGTATAACTTATTTACCTATTAAATTATGTATAATAATTGTATTAAAAAGCTATAATAAAAAGTTATGGTGATAAATTATGTTGTGGATAATGTTATATTACCAAGTCATAAGTATAAGTTAAAGAAATAAGTTATATCCCATAACATATACATATAACTTAGTTGTTTATAAAAGTAGAAAGTTGTAGATATTATTTTTTTTCTAAAAAAGAAAAGTTGTGGACTCCGATCGTTCATTGAATTTAAATCCAGTGAATGAATGTCCATTGGAATGGATCGGAACTGAGCTCTTGTTACGAACCAGCATGGATAATGCCACGTCAGCTTACTTACGAGCAGACATGAAACTTATGTCTGGTAACAAGAGTTGGCACACGGGATACTCACCAATGTATCCGTGTCAGTGGACAGCATTTTTAGGGCTTATTCCTAGCGGTTCTAGCATGGATGCATTACCTTTTTTTATTCAACTCTACCAGTATATTTATAAGGCAAGAACTTATAAATTTATCACACCAGCTGGTGCAGATATAGAAGAAAATTGGCAAAGAAAAGAAGCATGGTTAATCTGCATTTGTTTTCTAAGAGATCATGAAATAAATGTGTGGATTGAAGGAGCCGTGTAATATATGTAATATGTTAAGTGGCTGGGCAGGTTTGAGAAGCACAAAATAATTATTTCAGTGCTCAATTTGTATGTGGAACTATAATTCTGATTCAGAGCTAGACAATATAATAGCTCCCCCCCCCCCCTCTGTTCCATGGCCCATTGCCCATGATGAGTATATTGGAAGTTTGTAGGAAAACAACAGATGAGCACTCTGTCGGTTTGTACTCACTATTGTCTGCTTGTGATCTTGATGAGCAGCTCAAGCAAGCAAACGTAACCTGCTAACCAAGATCGTATTCACACAAAATTATGATGAAGTTATATATACAAACTCTTTGGATATTGATCCACTACTACCTGATCAAGTCTTATTAGTTTGGGTAAAATATATAGGGAACCTATTTATATAAACCGGCAAGATGCATCCATCAGGCTCTATACACATATATATACATATGCAGTACAAAAATTAATTTGTAGATAGAATGGTCCCACAAAAAGCTCATGAGGAACCAAGCAAAAATAAAATGAAATTTAATGATGAGACGTGCTAGTGAGGGAAGTGTTTTAGTCATTACGAGTTCTCCATAATAAAGGTTTGTGTAAATACACGATAGAAGCAAAACCAGGATGCCTAAATTCATCACAGGTCTGTATGAACACAAGAAAAGCAACAGAAATAACAAAGAAAAATTGTATGAGAGCTATCTATTAATATCATTTCGACAAGAGAAATTAAAGGTGGACCTCCCACATGCATGCATATATATCCTTGTAACTGCTTATGTATTGAAACAAGAACAACACTTGAGAGTGATTTTTTTTTCTCGATCAGATGATTAGCCTGTTTTTCATTTGAGAGGGAATTGAAAGAGGGAGGGGCTAGTATAGCTCTTTGGACAAAAAAAAGTAATAATCGGTATATAGTCCCATAGCACAAGAAAGGAGAAAGGGGGATTAAAGAGGAGAAACAAAATCAACATATGAGAATGAAGCGATGAACAACCGAGCAAGAGTATTGATATGGTAAACTCAAAAGACTAAATAAATCGATCTCCTTAATAATTAGCATGCAGAAGTATGTACTAGCTAGTTAGCTAGCTTTTGTGTATCGCCATATATGTAACTTTTGGAGTAGTCCCAAGCCTTAGCTCCAGATCTAATTCCTGTCGTTGATCCAGAAGAGGGGAACTAGAGCTAGGGCTTGTCGTTTGTGGTACCTTTGCCTCATGATCGTCAGCTCTTCCTTGTTGCGATTCACATGCTGAAACATCGGTAGCGGCCTTTGCCGTTGGCTGCACAAAGATCAGAAGCGCCGCCGCCGCCGCCAACGGATGATCCAAACGCCTCCTCTTTTTCCTAGCTGACTGCACGCCGTCGCCACCGTCATGGCGATCACACTGATGATCTGCGGCCTCATCTTCTCTCATCTCCACCACAGAGTGATCTGGCATGGGCATGAAGAGCTTGTTCTTGCTCTCCTTGATTATTGTTGATAAGTAGCACGAAGTAGGAGTGGTGGTGGTGGTGTTGGCATCATCCCCATCCCGGCCCATGGCTGCTGCTGCGCCGGCAGTAGTAGTACTAGTACCTGCAGCTGCAGTATTAGCCGGCGTGGTAGTGGTGCTAGGGTTAGAGGAGGCTGATGCTTGCTGTGGGTGTGACTGATCGTCGTTGGGGCCGTGCACGTCTTCGGGCGACGACGAGCCCCCCTGCCGGAGAAGAGCCCGGTCACGGCGGTGTACGTTCATGTGGCCACCGAGCGCCTGCGCCGATCGGAACTCGCGCTGGCAGAAGGTGCACGAGTAGGAGCGCGGCGGCCACACGCAGCCGCCGAGGTGCGCCGCCGCGTCGCGCGCAAAGGCCTGCTCCTCCCATGACGGCTCGCTGCCGCCTCCGTACGCCGCCGCCCAAGCAGAGATGGGGCTCGCGCTGCTGCTGCTGCTGCTTCTCCTTGCATCCCACATGCCCCAGTACTTGCCTATTTGATCCATGGCGGTGGCAGTGTGGAGGAGTTCATGTGATTGAGAGCTATCTAGATTTATCTGTTGCTGCAACTCAATTGGATTGATCTAGACTCTAGAGAGACATATGCAACTGATGATAGCTAGCTAGATCGCCAACAAATAAAGAAAATTTGAGCTGGAATGAGGAAGCTAGAAAATAAAGGGAGGGGAGAGGAGAAGAGAGAAGAGAAGAAGATGCTGATCGATGACGGATCAGGTCAGTAATTTGTATGATTAGATGACAAGTCTTCTCAAGCCTGCTGTTTAGGTATTGATGGTTGCGTGTACCCGTTTTCGTCTCAGCTGATTTTAATTTAGTTCATTCAATTCATATATCCAGAATAATAAAGTTTGTGCACAGTGCTCTTGTCTGTGTTAGGTGTGTATGCATATGTGTACCTTTCTCTGCCTCGCAGGCATCTCAATTAGTAATTGGTTTACTGGCACTGAAGTAGTAGATTTGTTTGTATATAGCTATACATGCAGCATGGAATGATCTTTCGTCCTTCCTTGTAAACAAAGCTTTTGGAATGTGTATATACTAGCTACAAGTTGGTCCTGATCATTGAATAATTCAATTTGAATTGAGTACCAATCCTGCAGTACGTCTGGCCAGTCCTCTATATATATTCAGCGTACATGAAGACGGGATTGAGTAGTTGAAAGCTCCAGCTTGTGATGATGTCGAAGTTGTTCGTTCCTTCTCGTTATGAGAAGTGTATTGGCCCATTCTCACAAAAAGTTTCATTAGAGTTTTATTTGCATTTAATAAACTGACACATATATAAGTGTTTTTTTTATGATGTAGCAACGTTTTTTTTTAAAAAAAAAGAGTGATGAAACTCTCTCTTGCCTTGATTACAACTCAAGATGAATCATAGAGTTAAATGTCTATCTTTGAAAAATGAAACTATATGCGTTGAGATCGAGTGATAGTTTTATCCATGAAACTATATATTCTTGAAAACAACACTACAAAACTCTGTACTGAGAATGTCCTTAGTTCAAATCTCTCCCTAAATTAATCATGTGGAGTGCCATTTCAGTCCATTTATCAAGCTTTGGTGGGTCTCGTCACCCAGTTGGTTTACCGTCAGGCAAAACTGTAATTACCCTGTCGAGCTAGCCCTGACGGTATTTTTATTTTCCCTGACGGTAAGTGCACCGTAAGAAATTTCATGGCGATATTTTTATTTTTTATGATGATACGTATATTTTCATGATGATATTTTTATTTTCCCTGACGGTAGTGCACCGTAAGGGAATTTCAAGTTTCAAGTAGTGAATTCAACGGGATTCCAGTATATACGTTTGATCTGTGTTTGACTAATTATTAGGAGTTGAATTCCCTATAGACAATTTTCTAGTGTTTTTTAGGTGAGAAGGAAGTTTTATTTAAAATATTAAAGTTTTGAATTCTGAAAGTGTCACAGGCTAGTTATGTAGTGTACGACAGATATTCTCTATCATTCGTCACTATAATCGGTCAGTAATCATAACATAAAGGATTATCACTTGTGGATCCAACCAATACGATGCACATCACCAATGTATTGTGAGGACATGATTGTGTCAATTACTAATCATTACATGCAACAACAGCAAATTAATAGGAAAATCCCAAGGCTATTTCTTCATTTGTCCCTTAATCTATCAGATTTTTTTGAAAAAGGGAATCCTTTATTCCAGCTGCAAGAAATTTGCAATCAACTATCTATTAGTATTATTACAAAGTTTCATTATTAGCCTCCTACTAATGAAGAGAGGATTTCAAAAAGCATAAAAGTGGAGAGACCGAATAAGACTAACATCAAACTAAGCACAAATCCTATATTAAACAACACTTTTCATCACCGTTACCCCTCCAATTTCGTTTTAGGACATTATTATCTTTTGTTAAAATCACCTCTTTTAGTAAGAACCAAGTAAATATCTTGACTTCTATAAGTAACTTGATCTTCCATAATGATTTATTTAAAGGCACATACAGCATTTGATTTACTACTCTATTACTATTATACATTGATTGCACAATATAATGAACACGCCCAGCTAGTGAGGGTCCGTTTAACAGAGAATGAGGTTGATCATCTAGCTGCAGAAATGCCACTCTTAGCTTAGCTTGTGACCCTAATCATTCCATTTAATTAATTTATCCCCACTAGCTGTTAGTGGAAAGAAATATTAGAGGTGTAGTGCCAAAACTGAGTAATTATTATATGTTTCTTTCTTATAATGTTACATAACGTTGGAGATTTCTCTTGTGACCAAATATATCTGAAATTTCATAGGAAAACGTTTACAATTTTAGACGAAGGGAGCACAAATACAATTACATTTCCTGGCCTATATTTCTTAGGTGAAGGAACTAATTGATACATTATAATCACAAAAGGGACTGAGGCGAGCATGCATTATTAGCAACTTAGCATTTCTTTTTCAGATGCATTAGTGTAGTAAATTTTGTAGGTGCATAAAGTTTAATTATAAATATAAAAAACTAACAGGAGCTATTTGTTAGTTTAATTTTGGTTTGTCCCTGGAGAGAGTTTTTGTGGGTTATATCACTTTGGAAGGCTGATATATATATATATATAGGATAGGCTGATGAACCATAATTTTATTTAAAAATGGTAGCTATAATTCTTTCCCAAAAACAATCAAGAAGTCGAGATTTAGCTAGTTTCTTTGGGGTTAATCGAGAACAATATATAGCTTAACAATGCAATACCATGCATATATATATGTGTCAAAAGAGAAGAGATTGGTATAAATGGTGAGTGAGACTAGCTTGCACTAATACTCAACCACACTGTTATCGTTTTCCGATAAATAATTCTGATTAATTTAATATAAACACTTATGATATATAATTAATATCATTAGATAGATCATTAAATCTATCTTTGCAATAAGTTTATTTAGAGATACAAATATTCACGTATTTTTTTCAAATCTAGTCAAACTTATACACATAAACAAAAAACAACAACAATCATTATTTAGGTTCTATATATATGTATATGTATATTTATATTATTTAGCCTTATTATATATGATATTATTGTGTTATATGCTGTCCTTGCTAGTACGTATATGTATAGCTTAATTGTATGAGAGAGAATGATAATCTTCTCCGTGTTGTCTGATCATCAATCTATCAGCACATGATCTCTCATTGATCGTCATGATAGATATTAATAAATGTGCTAGCTATATATATAGTTAGCTAGCTAGCTAGATGCTTATTATTAATTAGTGTCCGGCCGTGGTGATGGATCGAGGCATATGAACTGCTACCTCTAGCCACTAGTCGCTGGGGTCATAATAAAGCTGATGCTTGTGCGATGTGTGTTTGTCACTTTGTCCGATCCTGACTGAATACATATGCATCCACATGCATGTGACTAGCTAGCTATATATATATATATATATATATATATATATATATATATATATATATGTGTGTGTGTGTGTTTATGTACTGATGATCGATCGATGGGTCGATCTGCAGTTACCCACACACACACGTACTAGCTGAATTATATATATACAAAACATTCATTCATCCATTCAAGTAATTACGTCTCTTTAATTTTGTCTCCACCACACCACCACGTGCACGTAGTAGTACTAGCTAGTTTACCTTTAGTGCCTGCTGTGTCGATCAATGCGTTCAGATGTGTATATTCTACTGTACATGCCTGCCTGTCTGCCTCTGTCTCTTCCTTGCATTGGTCGTCCTCTCTGTTTGCCTAGCCTAATATAAGTACAATCTTCTTTAATATCTGTTTATGCAGTGACTGAGGTACGTCACAGCCCGTACAAGTAATATTCGCTGTTAGTAGCCGTTCATGTGGATGTTGCAGTTCTCTTCGATCTTGTCTCATTATTGCATGATACATGCATATATGTTGGATCATATGAATATGTTCCATGTCGAGACCTGTGTATATTTGTCCTACCTGACTAGTAACTGCTTTACACTACAGGAAAGCACTCGGCAACTAGCCTTTTGCACTCGACAACTAAGTTGCCGAGTGCGGCACTCGGCAGAAGCCGAGTCGGCAACTAATTTAGTTGCCAAGTGTCAGATTTCGGGCACTCGGTAACTAAATTGTCGAGTGTTATCTAAGTTGCCGAGTGCCGGATCCAGCACTCGGCAACTAAAATTGGGCCGTCAAGGTTGACGGCCTAGTTGTCGAGTGCCCGAAATCTGGCACTCGACAACTAACTAATTATTTAGTTGCCGAGTGCCTTAGAGCTGGCACTCGGCAGCTAATTTTTTTAATTTTTTCTGCCAAAATTTAGTTGCAGAGTGTCAATCCTAGGGCACTCGGTAACTAAAGTTTTTTAATTTTTTTTATAATATTTAGTTGTCGAGTGCAATTGTCATTGTACTCGGCAACTCTGGGAAGGCAATGGCAATTGCACTCGGCAACTAAAAAAATTGCTATTTTATTTTTGTTTTTTTTGATTTCCAACAAAACAAGACAAAAATATATATATATATATCACATTCACCATTCAAATCATATATACATCACATCCAGCATTCAAATCACACATATATCGCACCCACCATTCAAATCACATACGTATCCTCACATCCATCATTCACAATCCATCATACGCATATAACATCACAAACATCCATCACAAACGTCTATAAGTCCATAATACATCACATACATATATAGAGTTCATAGATCCATCACATAGAGTCTATAATCCATCACATAGCTACGAATGTCACAAGTCTAAGTCTAATATAAGTCTGAGGGACATGAAAATAAACAAAGGATAAGTATCTACTGCCATCCTGACTAGCCGGGCCGTGAAGAAGAGCCTTCTGGTAACCCGGCTTGTGGAGGAGTGTCAGTTGGCCACCCTTGCTGTGAAGAGGGACCACCGCCTTGAACCGTCAAGTTCGAACTCATAGACACTTGCTGCACAAAGAAGAAGTCAATTAATGAGTATCTGCAGGAAATTAGCACAAGTGTTAGGAATAAACCACTAGACATACTTACCGGTGTCCCGAAAACAATAGGCTGTGGAGGAGGAGCCACAGGCACAACTGGGCGGAGAAGCGACTCTGGCACGACCACACCTGGAATTGCACTAAGGCTGGCCATGAAGCTGAACATGTCCTGCAACCTCTGCTCCTCGGCCGCCCTCTAGGCTTGTATAGCCTCCCTCTCCAACTGCCTCTACCTCTCATGTGCCTCCCTCTCCAACCGGGTCGCCTGCAGCGCTGCCTCCTGCGCTGCCTCCAACCTCTGCACGTTGGCCTGCAACAGGCCACTCACAATGTTTAAACAATGCAAATGCAAGGTAGATGCATAAAAGCAATGAACGAGTACTAACCGCAAGATCCGAGATCTGATGCTGTGAGCTCAGCTGCCGAGGCGTATGGGGAGGGACGAGCTCGTGCTCCTTGCCCGAAGTTCCGCAAGGTTAGGAACAGAGGCGGAGTCGAGCGCGTTGTTCGCCATCCAGTAGCGGCCGTGCTGCATCCCTCCTCCTATCCTCATCACGATCTCTGCGTCCAGGGGCTCGGTAGCCGGATCGAAGGCCTCCCCATGCTGGAGTCGAGCCGCCGATACGTACTCCGTAACCTTGTTGTGGGCGCTGGGGTTGGTGTACACCTCGGGCGGGTGCGCTCGGTTGTAGGTGTTGCCGGGGTCCATCGCCTTGCCCTTGTGTGCAAGGTTGTACGCCATGAAGTCGTTGCACTCCTGGCCTTGGTGCGACCCGGACTGTGAGGAAAACATAAAAATGATTAGAAGTAATGAGAATTAATAGTTGTAATAAAAAAATAAAGATGAAAACACAAAGAAAATTACCCAGTTCGAAGCGTACTGGGAGAGGCTCTGGTTGCCCTGGTGGTGTGCGGTCCCAGTCATCTGCAGGCGGCAGTCACGAAAGATCGCACTCTTCTCAGCCCACTCGAGCGAGAGCCACCTGTCCACAATAGCGGCCCAGTAGAGGGGGTGCTTGGCGCACCAATCAGGACATCGCTGCATGTCATCAAGTTATTGATACGTCAGAATATACCAATTGTAGGGTGGTAGTATTGATGTTTCATACTTACCAACTCGTACTCCTCCCTGATAAGCATCATGCCCCTGGCCTCGCTCTTCGACACTTTCTCGCCAAAGACGTCGGCGCGGTGGTTGATAATGCACTGGAGCTGCGTCTCGTGGTAGAGGTGTCCGAGTCGAGCCTTGCAGACCTTGTCCTGCACTTGCGCCGCCTTTTCCTCGTGCCCTGGCTCGCACATGAAGAAGTCCTGCATACAAACATCATGCATCGTTTCATTATACCAAGAACGGCCAATGAATGTGTTTGGTTTGACAAATTTAGTGCGATGAAGACTCACCCAGAACTCGGCCTTGATCCGCCCCGCAATGGATCCGTGATCGTTGTCCTCAGCGGCGTAGAAGTGGGCCCATGACTAGGGCGGCTGCATCACCGCGTTGAACTCGACCAGTCCAGGGTAGTGTTGCCGAATCAAAAGGCCAAGGATGCTATCGATGTGACGGCCCTTCTGTCCGGACACAATTACCCAGTTGTTGCAAGAGTCATTAAGAAAATATGTTAGTCTGTAGTTCGATTTTCAATACTTCATATGAAATAGTACTCAAATAATACTTACTCGTCGCCCAAGGGTCGAATCACCGGGCGGTGGGGAGGTAGGATCGGGCGCTGAGGGAGCCTCGCGGGCCCACGCAACCAGACTGTCGACGAGGAGGTAGAGCCCTCTCCTACCTCCTATTGTGGGGCGTCACCGCCGCCTGTGTGGAGCCCGGCCGCTTGGTCGTCCTCGTCCATGGCCTGGTGGTCCTCGTCCATGGTCGGTGTGGGAGCCGGCTCCACAGTCGGCCTCGCACCCCCTCTGTCGCGGCCTCCCCGGCCGCGGGGTCGGCCGCGAGGTCTCCTCGCCTACGAGGTCTTCACTGCGGGCGCCGCGGCCTCGGCGGCAGAAGCGGGCGGCGTCGCGTAGAGGTCGTTGAGTGAACGACGTGTAGCCCTTCCGCCAGGCATTTTGTCGACTGCCTGCAATTTCAAAGAGTAAAATAATTAGCACAATTAATTCAAAATACTTATAAAGAGATGCAAAATGAACGAAATATAATTGCAATAATAATAATAATATAGTATTACATTAATTAGAAATATTCTTCATGATCGGTAGCTGCTGGATCATAGGTCTCGTCATCACTATCATATTGCACCTCTTCTACCTCTTCCTCATCTCCATCGTTGTCATCATTGCCAACGCCTAAGTTTAACCGCTCAAGCATTTCTAAGTCTTCCATATCTTGCACCTCTTCTCCCTCTTCCTCATCTCCATCATCTCGTTGAATGTCATTGTCAACTTCCATGCCCATCAGGCCAAACATTTCTATGTCAAACCTCCCTTCTAGCCCCTCTGATTGATAGAACTCTTCTGCGTTTGGGTCAAAGTGGTAATCCTCATCGTTTGGGACAGGCAATTTACCATGCGGCGATACCAACTGCACAATGTACCAACCCATAAGATTGGGGTTTTTTTGGCACGCACATGGGAGGTAATAGACTTGTGTGGCCTGTTGAGCCACAATATAGACATCCTCTCCTTGAGAGATAGAATCTTGTCGAATTTCGACTTGTCCAATCTCAGAAGATGTTCTCGTGACATTAGGATCAAACCAATGGACTTTGAATACGACTGGATTAGGACCTCTGCGACACTCAAAGGAGAGCTCGTATATGGCTTCTACTATGCCGTAGTAGCCGCACTCATCGGTGTCGGGCGTACGAACTCTGGTATTTGTGGTTTTCCGATTGGGCCGACTCTCCTCATAGTTTCTTTTGTGAAATCGATAGCCATTCACATCATAAACATTGAATGTCTTGACCTTATAGGAGAACCCTTTCGTGAGCCCTTTCAACTCAACATTCATGTCCTTATCTTTGCGAGCCTGCAAGGTGAGGCCGGATAGATAGTTATATTAGTCGCTCTTAGGAGCAAAGTGAGATATAAAAGATTCAACTAGGTACCTTCGTATCGAACCAGGAAATGAAATTGGGTTTGCCATCTTTGAGAAGGTTATCTTCTTCTTGAGGGGAAGGAGCACTACTCCCTCTCTAGTATATATTTAGAAATTCCCTGAAAAACAAGAAACAAAGGAAGTTGGATACATGGAGGGTAGTGATGACGTATGTAACAAGCTCATTGAGAACTTACTGCACATAAGGCTTCACTTCGTCAAGGTTCAACAACACGTAATGCATGATAATGCGCCACTCATCATTCCTTAAGGTCTTGGTGCCCGGTGCGCTTGCCTTGCCGAGTTGCCCTTTGAAAAGGCTGAGGTTCGAGGAACTCTCATCCGCGTTGTAATGAGGTGGGGGATTGTGCACACTGGGAAGGTTATCCTTATAGTATGTTGTTGTGAAGTTTGACACCTCCTCCAGAATGAATGCCTCTGCCACGCTCGCCTCGATTTTGGCTTTATTTCTACACTTTTTCCGAAGAATCTTTAGACATCTCTCGATCATATAGCACCAACGGGCCTGCACGGTCCCCCACATTCGTGCCTCGTAAGGTAGGTGCAAAATCGTATGCTGCATCGCCACAAAGTAGTCGGGTGGAAAGATCTTCTCCAGCTTGCAGAGTAACACAGGTGCCACTTCCTCCAAGTCAGCAATGACATCCCGAGACAACTCCTTAGCACAAAGCTGGTGGAAGAAATAGCTCAACTCTGACAGCACGCGCCACACATGCTCGGGCACGTATCCTCGGGTCATCGCAGAAAGGAGCCGCTCAATCCATATGTGGTAGTCATGACTCTTCATCCCTAAGACCCGCATAGTGGACAAGTTCACTCCCCGACTCAAATTCGCCGCATACCCGTCCGGGAACATCAGCGTCTGCATCCACATCAAGACCTCCTTTTGTTGGTCCCTTTCCAAGACAAAATCGACTGGAGTCCTTCTCCATTTCTTACCGGGCCCAGGAGGCTTCATCACTTGCTTTGGCCTATCGCAAATCATTTCTAGGTCCAATCTAGCCTTCACGTTGTCCTTTGACTTCTTTGTGTCCATGAGTGTTGCAAAAAGCGACTCGGCGATATTCTTTTCTGTGTGCATTACATCAATGTTGTGTGGAAGAAGAATGTCATCAAAATAAGGGAGCCTAGTCAAGCCCGATTTACGAGTCCACTGATGTTCCAAACCATATCCAATAAAACCACCTGTATCTTTATCATCTTTGAGAGTCTCTATCTCAGCACGGACCTCGGCACCGGTTATCATGTGAGGTGGAGGGTTGGTGACTTGAACCCCTTTCCTGAAGTTCTTGACATCTCGTCTGAATGGATGGTCAAGAGGGAGGAATTGACGATGTAGGTCAAACGAAGAAAACTTGCCACCCTTCTTCAGATGATAGAACTGTACAGTTGTCTTGCATAATGGGCATGGGAACTTCCCGTGAACACACCGAATATGCCATACGCCAGGAAGTCGTGCAGGGAGTACTGGTACCACACATGTATCGTGAAGTTCTTCTTTGTAGCTCGGTCATATGTCAGTACCCCTTTTTCCCAAGCAAACATCAATTCATCAATGAGAGGCTCCATAAACACACCCATCTTGTTCCCCGGGTGTCCAGGAATTATCAGCGACATGAATACATTCTTGGGTTGAAACGAGATACCGGGAGGGAGATTGAGGGGGATCACGAACACGGGCCAACAAGTATACGTGGCCGACATCATTCCATAGGGATTGAACCCATCTGTTGCAAACGCGACACATACATTTCGAGCCTCCTCAGCTTTACCACGATGCATGTCATCGAAATGTTTCCATGCATCGCCATCCGATGGGTGTACCATCTTGTCCGGATTGTATCTTTTGCCATGTTTGTGCCATGTCATCTGTTTTGCGGACTCCTCTGTCATGAACAACCGTTGGATCCTCGGTAAGAAAGGAAGGTACCGTAGGACCTTCACGGGGATACCAAGCTGTGACTTATGGCCATCACTAGGGTCGACCAGATACCTAGAGGAGTTGCACTTTGGACAGTGTGTTGCTTTCTCGTGCAGTTTCCTAAATAGGGCACACCCCTTAGGACAAGCATGGATTTGCTCATACGGCATCTTAAGTGCACGAAGAAGTTTCTGTGACTCGTACAAGTTCTTTGGCAGAACGTGACAGTCCGGAAGCAGAGATCCAACAACTGCCAACAGGGCATCGAAGTTATCTCGACTCATGCTACACTGCGACTTGAACGCCATCAGGCGTCCCATGGCATCCAGTTGCGAAACCCGTGTCTGTTCGTGAAGGGGTTTTTGTGCCGAAGACAACATCTCGTAGTATGCCTTTGCGGATTCCTCTGGCTCGTCCTCAAATCCTTCACCGAACCGTGCCTCCTAAAAGTCCTCCATCCAGTCTGCGACCCCGGCATCTCCATCAAAAGCCTCCAGACGTGGTCTTACCACCTCCTCTCTAATACGATTGGCTTCACCATGGTTTATCCAGCAGGTATAGTTTGGCACGAATCCATACAAGATAAGATCTTTCCCCACAAACACCTTTGTCTTTCTTACAACGTTGTCACATTTGACGCAGGGACACGACATCCAAATGGACCCATGAGCAACCTCGCCAAATGCATGCTCCAAGAAAGCATTAGTCTTATTCATCCACTCTGGGGTCATACTGGGGTAGCCCGTGTACATCCAATCACGGTTCTCCATACTCTAGCATATACATATGTAAGCGAGCAATATAACCAGCAAATGCATCTGCACAGCGTGCCTACTGTCTAATAGGTGAGTATAGGTCCTAATCCCACCCGTGGATGCGTAGATGATGTCAGTTTCCATGCTCCGCTCCGATCCGAGACAGAATTTCGGCAGCACCTCCCCGTTGTTCTCCCGATACACGTCCCGAAAGGAAGAGTGTGCATCCGAGAACAACAGGGAGGTGATGCCGAAAGTCTATCTTAGACCAGAGCGAACCATGGAAACTAACATCATCTACGCATCAACGGTCTGTCCAAAATACGTGGACAATCCGAAACATATACGGTCACAGATATGCAAAGATTTTACATACCTCCGACTGTATCTCTTTCGAACAGGAGACGCCTAACTTGGTTACGTGATCATATAAAACAAGCATGCAAAGGACGAGGGGGCTATACCTAAGGTGCCGGTGAAGAAAGGCTAGCGAGGCGGTGCGGTGGCGAGGCGACGCGGTGCAGGCAGACCAGCAACGCCCCCGAGTCCCTCTCACGGGTCCTCCTGCAAGAAAAACAAGCGGTCAGTGTCAACTGAAAATTTCGACAGCGCCTCCCCTGCACGGGGAGGTTACCAAACCTGCAAAAAACATTGGCACGAAGGCCAACAACCACATATGCACAAAATAGTGGCACGAAGACCAACAACCACATATACATAGTTACTAACTACTACTAACTACTACTACTCTCATCCGTCTTCCTTCAAACTACTACTAACTACTACTACTAAGTACTACTAACCACTAACTACTACTACTATTAACTACTAACTACTACTAACTACTACTACTACTACTACTAATACTAGAGGGCATATACCTTTGCGACGAGGACGGCAAAAGCACGGATCGACGAAAATGGCCGGCGAGTCCTTCACTTCCTTTTCTCCTTCTCCTTCTCCTTTCTTATCCTCCCCTAAAACTTGTCCTCCTCGTCCTTCTTCTCCCTTCCTCCTCTCTTCTCTGCTGCTAGGTGGGGTGGCTGGGGGTGGGGGGTTGCTGTGTGGGAGTGGGGGGGGGCAGGGGGTGTTGCTGGGTGGGGGTGGGGGTTAGGGCGGGAGCAGGGGGGCTGCTGGGCGTGGGGGGTGGCAGCGGGGGAGACTGCTGGGCGTGGGGGTGGGGTGGGGAGCCGGCGCGGCGGTGTGGCGGCGGGTGGCCGCGCGGGCAGAGCGGGTGGGGCGTGGGGTGGGGCGGCGCGGGGCACGGGGTGGCGCGGGGCCCGGGGAGAGGCGGGTGCGGGCGGCGCGTCGGCGGGGCGGCGGTGCACCGGCGGGGCGGGTGGGGGTGGGGAGTGAGAGTGGGAACCGGCCTGTCCCTTTTTTTATTTGGGTCGTTTAGTTGCCGAGTGCCAGAAACAGGGCACTCGGCAACTAAATTAAGTTGCCGAGTGCCAAGTTGGCACTCGGCAACTTAATTTAGTTGTCGAGTGCCAACCCTAGCACTCGACAACTTAATTATTTTTTTTTGTTTTTTGGCTCACAATTTTTTGTGTGTTTTTAGTGAACTATTCTAAACAACATGTTCAAGTTTGCAAGCCTATTTGGTATTTTTCCTTAGTTTATTTTGTTTTTTTAATTTACCCGCTGAATCTTTGTTTGAACTGCAGGTGCATGAAATAATAGATTTCTTTCGTTCTAAAAATGGTACGCTTGTTTGTTTGTGTAAATGATGGCTAAATCCAGGGTCTGCCTCGAAAGTTCGATCAACGTGCTCACAGGACAACGTCGCCAACTTCGGTGCTTGTAGTTTTTTAATTATATTAAATGCAAACAAATTCCGAAAATCACGAAACTTGTGCACGTGCCATCATCTCATGTGCGTATGTTGTGGTAAAATTTTGAAAAAGATTCGAGCATGTCTTCACGTACGTTGTTCAAAAACACTCGGCATTTAAATAGTTGTCGAGTGTTTTTTTTACCGAGTGTGACACTCGGCAACTAAATTAGTTGCCGAGTGCCCGAAATCTGGCACTCGGCAACTCGCTGTTTTCCTGTAGTGCTAGTTTGCTTGCATATCATGCATGTTTGCTACCTAGTATATATATATGTGTGTGTGTCATATTAACAGTGGTGTCGACTGTAAATTTGTTTGTTTTTCTTCATGCGTGAATCGAGATGGATGGATATATATCCCATCTATGCTTTGTACTGCTGCTTGCAGCACCTGCTGACACTGACATACACTACCGAATATAATTGGAGGGAACGAAAGAGTAAGATCATACCATGCTGCATGGTATGCATCATCAATCGATCTGAGATTCGTTCTCAGCTTGCTAGCTGGTGCTGCTGCTGCTGCTGTGGTCTGCATGCATACACATGCCGCCGGTATGGATATCGATCGAGATCCTTTTTCTGCACCCCTACACTGTTGTCTGAACTGGGATATTTTTTGTTTCAGACCGATCGATACGATGGCAAGCCTTGTTACTTGGTCGATCTCTAGATAGCTTTGGATGCACACTACTGATCAGGCATCTAAGTATGTCATCAGACACATTATTCACAAGTTGATCATGCATCTAAGTATGTCATCATACACATTATTATTCACAAGTACTCGCCGGGCGCCACGACGATCGACACTACACACAGTACACCGGCCGGCAGTTTCTTAATCAGCGTGCTGCTGGCTGGACATGGATCATATCACATGAGCCAGCAAAGATTCTTGCTTGCTTGTCTCATCCTCTGTCACACATACAGTACTACACTCCATCCGTCACCACTATGCCCATGTAGGAGTACTCCACAGCGATAGATCGACCCTACACACACTCATATATTATATATACGTACGTGCGTACTCTGAACTGAAAGCTGCTTTACAGTAGCAGGCAGCTAGCATGGATGATATATGCAATGATATGATGGAGTTGTGAGAATGATTGTTCATGTGCTCAGCTCAGCTGGTCAGAAGATAGCTCCATCGATCTCGACGAAAACCAGCATCATCCTACAGGGGGCATGCAAGCAAACTGTACTGTACATGTATGTATGTATGTACAATCGTCGTTGTTGTCTCTGCAGGAGCACGTACTGCACTACGTACAGGTATAGTACCTGACTACCTGTCTAATACAGAGCCATAAGAGAATATATTATATTATATTATATACACTATTATTATTGACTGCATCGTCATGACATCGATCTATACACGTACATACGTTTACATTGTGTAATATATAGCAGTCGACAATTCATGATAAAGAGAGTTCATATATATTATAAATTACATGATGATGTGAAGGAATACCTAATTTAATATATATAATTGCCCGTCGTCGTACTTCCTTTAGTTTGGAAAATATCTCGACCATGCATCACATCACGTGCATACAGTAGTTTCTGCTGTTAAATCGAACGGCACACCCAGACGTTTTGACTGGACTGACTGGCGACTAGCAGCATATCATCGCATCGATCAGTTGTTGGCTTCTAGTTCTACGCACCCAAGAAAAAGAACCCACCACGCCTCTTCCTAGGTAAAAACAGCTCCATCAAATCCATACTACCGTGTACAGGATAGAATCTTATAAGAGGCGTAAATACTACTGTAAGAGTTAATGTTTAATATTAATTTACATTCTTTTCTTTTTATTCATTTTGTGATATCTATTGAGTTATGACAAATTTAGCAGCAAGTACTAATCTAGATAGTTTTCATATCCATATCCATATTTTTACCCTTTATAAGGCACCTCCATGAATCTAAAACCTTATCTTAAACTATTAAGGTAAGGGTCGCTTGTGAATGGTTTTAAGGTCTCAGATCCCAGCATATATATCCTTGGTTTATGCCGCTTATATGTAGACTTTGTCGATCATGTGTTTTATTCCTTGCATGTAACCTTCTCCTGAACTGCAACCCTCAAATGTATGTTAATTATTTCAGTTTATATGCAAATTGGGGTGTACCAATGTTCAAAAAAATTGTTTTTACATGTTTTTTATATTTTTTTATCTTATTATTAGTAAATACAACTCTAATATCACTAGTAGATAATAGACTTTCGGTATACCTGCATTAGTCTCGGTTCTAAGTTTCATAGGCTTCGAAGGACCTTTAGTTTTGATTGATAACACTAACCCAGATTAAAGAGCCTAGTCCCGGTTGGTGTTAATTACGAACTAAGTCTTGGTTAGTAATACCAACTCAGACTAAAGGTAGTCCCGGTTGGTAACACCAACGAGGACTAAAAGGACCATTTAAGATCCCCGATGGGTTAGTTCAAAAGGGAAGCATCCCATCCATTTGTCAGATGTGTTGTGTAGGTGTTGCGATAAGTTACGCACCAGGCAACCCATGAGGTCTTGGGTTAGAATCTCACGAGGGGTCTTGGGTTCGAATATCACAGGACGCAGTGGTGGGAAGCATTGTTTTATTAAGCTATCAGCGAGGACCTTTAATCAACCGGGAGTAAAGGCGTCCCTGATGTGTAGTAAGCCAGTTCCCAACTGGAACTAAATGTTACATCTCTACTAGTGTGTAAAATAAATTTTAGAAGACAACTTTAAGACGCGGTCACAAAATTTAGGTGTCTCCTAAGGAGGTGCTCATTTTATTTACAGAGGCTGTCATAAATTTCCAATAGGTGTTTCATAATAGATTTACAAACATGCATGGTCGTCCTTCTAAGAGTCTTGGTGGTCGCAAGCCCACAGGGGTGGCAATGACATTGGCGGCCACACGGTAGATCTAGGGCGCGACGATATGGGCCAACCGTGGTGATGAGAGCTTGATGCTCTCGAGATTTAGTGAGCAGCGGTGACACATGCGTAGATATGCTCTACAAGCCTCGTCAATGGGCTCAATAGGCCCTTCAACAGGCTCTCTATATTTTTTTTATTAACTGAGACAAGCATTTACCCACCTTTCTAAATCTAGATTAACATAAGCATGGAACTGGAGGCGAATAGGTTGCCCACCTTCATTAATAACTTCTAACCATATGTGAAAAGCAAGATAGCAGTAGTGTTGTAACACCCTGGTATTACTTGATTATTAATTATTTGAAGTGTCGTGCTAAATCCGCTCTACCTGTTAGAACACTTGGTGGAGTTGAGCA
This sequence comes from Microstegium vimineum, assembly GCA_022036555.1. NCBI lineage: Eukaryota > Viridiplantae > Streptophyta > Magnoliopsida > Poales > Poaceae > Microstegium > Microstegium vimineum. The sequence goes on from CM039133.1 coordinate 7,601,149, forward strand.
CTTTTGAAATGTGTTTTGAAAATGAACTTTTATTGGGATGCATAGACATTCGGATAAGCTTTCTGAAATGTCCAAGATCATCAGTATTGGAGTCCATTAGCTAAAATTTGTGAATGTTTTGGTTTTTATGCGGAAATTCTGGTGTGAACTAGAGCTCCGGTTTGAGCAGGGGGTTAGGTGCTTGCGCTATAATTAATTTTTGGGTTCCTCCTCTATAAATTGATTTTGCCAAGCTAGCGAATAGTTTTTGCTGCCTTAGTAAATAAAATGATTGACTCTGTTAATCTCTAGGCATTAACCGAGATGGTTTGATTTTGTAAACGTCTCGGTTAATTTTTAGATAGTACATCGTAAAATCATTTTTATAGTAGGGCAGCTGGCGGTGATTATAGTATTTGTAGAAATCCAAATAACATGCAAAAAAATAGCAAAAAAAAGTTGTTTCAATCCTCATAATCCCCAACTAGCTAGCCGCATGATCGCGTGTCACAAGTCACATAATTTTGTATGCGAAAATCTGCATCTAATCCACTCACAAGTCACTTGTATCTACATGGCATATATATTACTATACTATTTACTTTTTAGGATTTTAAAGTAAATATTAGGGACTCTACGACTTCAAATGAAAAGGTCATCGGTTACAAAGTTACTGTTCTAATCGAGATCTACAAAATTGATTTTGGTTGTTTCTTCATCTGAGATCATTTGACCAATTTGAATTTCAAATTGTCAGAACTTCAACCATACTTTTGGGACCTCAAATGAAAAGTCAACAACTATAAAGTTATAGTTCTCATCGAGATCCACATTTGATTTTAGTCAATTTTTCATCCAAGGTCATTTGAAAATTTTGGTTTTCAAAATTTTAGAACTCCAAATGCAAATTTGAGACTAAATATTCCTGTGTGCAGAATCTGCACCTTTTTCCGAAGGGCTAGTTGGACTTTGGTGGCTATAAATTGATGGATGCCCGGTCATTTTGGCTCACTACTAAAAAAGTGCACATATGAGACGATCTAATAATGTCATAGTAATCGCTAAAAGCGTCATGGAAATATATATGTGACTAAGTTATGACAAAACTATGTTCGTTAGCATCACAAATGTTGCACTGTGACAATTTGTCGTGTTTCAACACAGATAAGTTTACATCTGTGACGATTTTGGCACCATCACTGAACTATTTCAGCAGGCGCGTTGTAGTGGACACATGTATGAAGGTAATGTTGACATGTTTCATTCGCTCAGGACGACACATGTCTTAAGCTAAGATTGACACGTGTGTGGCTATGAGTATGGCACGTGTCCTAAAAACATGCTTTCTACGTACCATCTATGAAACACGTGTTCCATCAAAGGCAATTTTGTGCTCTCACTTAGTACATTCATGTACTTTGTGTCATCCCTAGTTTTGCCAACTAGAGTTGCCCATAAAAGAAGAAGAGATATACTAGGACATCATAGCATAGCGGAGCCAAAGTTAAAAGGAAGGAGGGACAGAGGCCGGATGGAGCTCCATAGCGAGTCTACCTAAAACTTTATCTCCTTTTCTTTGGCTATAAATTTACTAAGGCCTTTTTTTGGGTACCCATGAATTGTGAAAATTGGCTTTTAAAAACTAGATTGCTAAAAGTTGGATTATAGAAGCTAAAACGGTAGGTTGTTCCGATCCCTAATTTTTAAAAGAGTAAAGTTCATGGCGGGTCCTTGAACTTGTGGCAGTGTGTCATCCCGGTCCCAGAACTCACGAAGTGTGTCATTTCGGTCCTTAAACTCTATTTAGGTCTCATATTCATCCAAACTGGTTTAGCCCCACATGTCATCTCTATCTCTCATCTTCATCTCTTACTTCTCTCACGGACATGGTCAGCTCGCTGGCCAGCACGCACCTGTTTGCCATGTGCAGCTGCAGCCTGCCCGCGCGACGGTGGCAGCAGCTGCTCGCCACCGTGCCCAACGTTGTGTTGCTGCTCGCGTCTAGGAAGCCGCACCATCGAGTTCGGCACCAGCGAGCCCACATCCACAAGCTCTGCCTTGTGCTTCTCGCCTGCTCCTCGTGCTGGTGTAGTCGCACCACCGAGCTCGGGGCTAACGAGACCGCGACAGCGAGCTGCTCGGCTGGACACGCTCCGCAGCTTGAGCATGAAGTGGAGGAGGTTGCCGAGGTTCAGTAGCTTGTGGCCGCCGATGGCCTGGTACAATACACCACCACGTATGGGGAGGTCCTGGCTGAAGAACGACAGGTGCGGCATGAGCACGCAGAGCGGTAGCGTCTGGAGCGCGTGCTGGTACGACAGCCCGCCATAGCTGGGTCGGGCGAACCTGTACCCCAGTGCCCCACCGCCCGAACCAAGTGTCGCCATATGCGACGCCGTGCAGCAGCCGCTCCATGTGCTCGCGCCGACGAACTCCACCCCGTGCGGCTCCCAGCGCTACCGGCATGTGAGCTCGCCGAGTAAGCTCATCGTAGGCCGTGCCTTCGCATCGGGGCAGGCAAACGCGCGTGAGCCGGTAGCACTGCCGTTGCTGCCACGCCGATCAAGCGAGCGCGCGGGCTGCGGGCGACGACGCCGCGTCAAGGGCAGGCGAGAGCATGCAGCCGGTCGTGCCGCCATCGCTGCCACGCCGGACCGCGTGCCATGCCACCGCCTGCTGCTGCTGCATTGTTCCGCCGTCTACTAACCACAGGAGAGCGGCGGCTGAGTATGAGAGGAAGAAGACGACTTCTTTTCAAAATAACCCCTCATGAAGTTTATAAATATTGTGTAATGTTTGTGTCTAGGCGATTATATATGTAACCCCCTCAAATCTTTTATTTCAAGCAATCAAGTCTTATCTCAGTAAGTGGGCATGGATCCATACCCATTTGGATGAATTTGAGACCTAAACAGAGTTTAAGGACCTAGATAACGCACTTTTTGAGTTTGAGGACCGGAATGACACACCCTTAAAAGTTCAAGGACCGACCATGAACTTTACTCTTTTTAAAACCTAAGATAAACTTCTTTATTAACCTCGGTCCTTGTTTTTTTAACAGAGTGGAACGATAAACTTCTTTATTGACCTTGGTCCCTTGTTTTTTTAACAGAGTGGAACAAGCAATAGTGAGGTCCAGAATTGTCTTTATTTTTTTTTTATTTTTTTTTGAAAGAACTGGAGGGGTCGCAGCTCCTGCAGGAATATATTCAGAATAAACAGCAAAGCTCAGGGTCGGCGAACAGAGTGCAGATTACAGGGAAACAAAATTAAGAAACAAAGAAAGAAACAAAAAATAAAAGGTTGTTACAGGAGTCTATTACAGGTTTAAGATCCATTGCTCATAGTAATGAGAAAGAGCAGGCTTCACCCTCAAGGAGACCAGGCGGAGCTCACCGAAGAAGAAATCCCTGTACTAATCTATGTGCCATTGGTTGTTGATGAAAATGATTTCATTTCGGGCCTTCCATAAAATCCATGCCATTAGAATAATTGCAGTCATGAAGAATTGACTTTGGAGTTGTTCCTTTATAGCCAAGATGTTAGTCAGGGAGCCCTCTCCCTGCACAATATTTAGGTGAAGAACCCCCCAACAATCCTAGGCAAAAGGACATTGCCAGAAAAGGTGGTGGACTGTTTCATCTTCTGGAGAGTTACAGAAAACACAACCGTAGGATTCCAGTTGCATATTTTTCCTTCTTAGGATGTTTCTAGTGTTCAGTCTATCCTTGATCAGAAGCCAGAAGAAAACCTTGTGCTTTGGTTGACAGGAGGATTTCCAAATCCATTTGTATGTAGGATCCACTTGTTGATGCCCTGATATTCTTCTGTAGGCAGTTTTGGAACTGTACAGGGGATTTCCTCTTTCATAGGACCAAGAATCTTTGCTTTGTTGGTTAAGGGGGCTTGAATCCATTAGCTGCTGCATTTCTTGCACTTGATCAAAGGCAACTTGTGAAAGAGGTAAGAGAAACATATCATTGAGCCCATTCAGTTCAGCCACTTTCCTGATGGGGATATTTTTGTTTCTAGCAAAAGAGTAAGCCTGAGGGAAACTATCTTTGAGAGTCTGATGGTGCCATCTGTCTTGCCAGAAGAAGCAGGTATCCCCATTTGAGACTTGAACTGTTGCCATTTCCTTGAAAGTGTTCAACAATTTGACCACATCCCTCCACCAAAAAGAACCTTTCTTCACTGTTCCTGGTAGCCTTCCATTCTTATAGTGTTTTTCCCACACCAAGTGCACCCAAGGTATATCTTTTTTGTTGAGAAACTTATCCAAATTTTTCATCAAGAGTCCTCCCTCCTCTTTCTCCTTGTGGACCATATCCCATGCTGCTTTTGGTTTCCCTTTGCCATTTATATCAGACCCTCTCCATAAGCAATTTTTCCTGAATGTATCAATCTGTTTGATGATTGCTTTTGGTAATTCCAAAGTACACATGTAAAAAGTTGGAAGTGAAGAGAGCACTGCATTTGTTACTTGAAGTCTTCCTGCTTGATTTAACAAGGAACATACTTCCCCCAGCCTTCTTTCACATTTGTTTACTAAATGCATGAAATCCACTATCTTGGGCTTGGCGGTGCCAAGGGGAAGACCAAGATAAGTGAAAGGCAAAGTGCCCTTAGAGCAACCAAAGGTATTTGCCAGAAGATCCAATTTTCCATCAGTAATGTTTATTGGTAGCATCATTATTTTGTTGTAGTTCACCTTTAACCCAGTTGATTGCGAAAAATTCTAGAGGACTGATTTCAAAAAGAAAAGTTGTCTGGGGTCTCTCTCCATTATAATTAGAGTATCATCAGCATATTGAATCACTGGAAAATCCCCTCCATTCTGTAGTGGCACTGGAAGTGTCAGCAAGCCCATGATTTTTGCTTTGTTGATTAGAATTTGTAGGAAGTTAGCTGCAAGCACAAAAAGAAGTGGGGATAGAGGATCTCCCTGCCTAACCCCTCTCTCTGCCTAACCCCTCTCTTGCATTGAAATCTCTTTCCTTGTGTTCCATTTAACAGAACGGAAGATGTACCTATGCTGAGGATTGATTTGATCCAAGAGATCCATCTGCTATGGAATCCATGAGCTTCCATAATTTTCAGGATTGCTTGGTGCTCTATTTTATCAAAAGTTTTTTCAAAGTCAAGCTTCAAGATAACAACTTCTTTCTTTGACTGATGGCACAGGTGTATATACTCAAAAGCCCATGCTAGGAAATCTTGAATTGTTCTTGATTTAATGAAGCCATACTGATTTTTATGCACCAAAGAAGTGATTGAACTTTGAAGTCTGTTTGCCAGCAGCTTGGTCAGCAATTTCATGGAACAGTTGAGCAGTGAGATTGGTCTATAGTCATTGACTCTGCTAGGATTGTCCAACTTTGGAATTAGGGTGATGTAAGGAGAGTTGATGCTATGTAGGCAACAATTGTTCTCATAGAACCTGTTGCACAAGTTATAGAAATCATGTTTGATCATAGACCAAGAAACTTTCAAAAATTCATTGTTGATGCCATCGGGGCCTGGGGATTTGAAGTTGGGAAGAGCTCTGATGACTGTATCTATTTCCTCAACCGTGAACGGGTCCACTAGCCTCTTTAGTTTTGCAGTTAACAACTTAGCACTGTCCAAATTTATATGTTGAGCCCCCCAACTTTGTTTGAGGACATTCATGAAGTCCCGATGTTTGAGCCAGTAGTTTTCAAATCTGAAAATTTTACTTTTTGGGATCATGGTTGAAATAAGTGCAACACAAGGGCAATGATGAGATGGAACCATATCGAGTGCCATTGCAGAAGTTGATGGATAGGAGATTGCCTAGCTATTTGAGGTAAAAATCCAATCTAATTTCTCCAGCAGAGGTGACGACTGCATATTAGACCAGGTAAACTTTCTCCCCTGCAGAGTGATCTCATTGATTCCTAGTTGACTGATGGCTGCATTAAACCTGAACATTTCCCCCACATCACCCCCAGGTCTATTTCTGTTTTCTCGTTTCCTTATGAGGTTGAAATCCCTTAAAATTAAACAGTCTATTTCTGGGTCCATATGGATATCTTGAAACCAATCCAGGAAAGTTGTTTTACCCTCAGTGGTACATGGGGCATAGACAGTGGTGAGAACCCATGAGGAGTTATCATGTCTTCATGTGAATTCCATGGTGAGAGAAAAGTCATTGTGACTCAGTCTGATAGCAGAGAAAAGTCGACCATTCTAGGCAATTAAAATTCCTCCTGAAGCACCAACCGAAGGCAGGTAATCAAAACAGTCAAAGGAAGGAGGGCAGAATTTCCTTAAGTAAGGTGAGTCAAAGTGCTCCTTCTTTGTTTCCTGCAGGCATACAATATCGCATTGAGCATTTGTAATTTTGTTCTTTATCGAGTCCCACTTCCAAGAGGAATTAATTCCTCTAATATTCCAGGACATGACCTTCCATTTTCTGATCTGAGATTGATTCATTTAAAACTTAAAACACAGAGTGACCTTACAGATAGATACACAACATCTGCCACCAACCGAGTAGTCCCAAAAGCTAAGAACAACACCCAGAGTTTCTGACTGAGTCTCATACATCTTAAACATGCAAAACAAAAGAATTATTACAGATAGCCTATCCATCATGGATCATTGCCATCCTTGGGGTCTCCCTTTTCTGCCTCAGCATCAGCCTTCTTATTTTCCTTGTTCTTGTTCCTTTTCTTCCCCACTGGCTCCTTTTTTCCTCCACTTTTCATAAGAGCTTCCTCTGTCAGCTCCTCAGGCTCGATGCTGCAAAATTGCACACCCAAAGTTTTAATTACTTTAGGTGACAAGGTGGGTGGGGAGCAAGAAATACATTTTTTGTTGCAAAGATCAGTGTTTCTGAAGCCATTGCTTCCTTCTCTAATTCGCCCACTCCGACGTACATGAATGTCCACCACAGGAGTTTGCTTTGTAGGGGCTCTCTTCCTTTTGATCCCATCCTTTTTAGGAGTTTTGCATTGCTGCTTCTCCTTGATGTCATTAGCCTGTCCCTCCTTGCCTTTTGTTTCTGTAGCATTATGAGGAGCTAAAAATTCATCTAAGGTAATGCTTGCTTTTTGGGTACAAGATTTAGGTAATGACAGATTGACCATACCAGTGCCATTTTCCAGGAGGGGAGTATCCCCAGAACTAAGGAATTTCTTTGCCCACTCAAAGCTTTCCACTGTAGATAACAAGTGTGTAAAGAAAGGTACCCAATTTGGAGGAATATTGACAAAGAGTTTTTCAGTGTTACCTTTGTCATTCATGGTATGCCATAAGTTTATGGACTGTATTTCCTCTCTTGTAGCCATGAGATTGGTGTGGATCTGTCCCCACCTGTCCCACTGTGCTACAGACATCCTTGCCATTCCTACCTGATGTTGCTGGTTGAAAAGGTCATTGGCTTGCTCCTGAAAATGTCCCTGCATCTGACCTTGCACCTGCCCATGATTTGATCTTGATTGGGTTGTCCTTGCATCTAACCCTGAAACTGTTCTTGTTGCAGTTCATCTACCAACTGAAGAAGGATCTGCTCCTCATGATTAGGGGGCAATTGGACACCCCCCTGTTGCTGAACAGGAAACCCTTCTTCTCCTAGACCCACAAGCAAGTTAAGGTCTAGATCTTCTGCCTCTGGTTGTTGGCCAACAGGGTGTTGTGGCATTTCTCCAATCAAATTCTCAGCACCTACCCCCATCTCATGGTTTTCCATGGCCTGATCAATTTCCTGTGCCTACTCATTCTCTACCATGTCAATCATCTGGTTAGGATCCACTTCTTCCCCTATAACATCTTCTATGTGTGGGATTGGAAAGCCCAACACATAATTTGGATTCTCAGCATTATTCTGATGTTGTTGGACCTGAGGAGCCTGCTACTGCTGAGGTTGTGGTGGGGGGATGTTCTCTTCCACAACTTCAATGAAGTCATTTAGCTCCATGAAGTCAAGGTCATGAGGAGGGATAATGGGGTTAATGATGACCTCTAGGGGATCCACTGGTTGATTTAGATCTATTGCCATATCCACATGCTCAACTGGTGCTACATTCAGGTTTTGAAACTGATTGGCTTGAAGCTGCAGCTGCTGGGCTTGCTGAAGGGCCTAAAACTGCAGTTGTTGGGCTTGCTGTTGCACTGGAATTTCAGCAGGCCAAGCGGGCCAGGGGTCCCATGGGTTCATTTGCTGGTTCAGGAAAGCCCCATGGTGTCCCTGTTGTTCTTGGTTTCCATTTAAATCTTGTTCCATCTGATCATTCTGCCCCACCTGTTGCAATCCATTATGCCCCTCTTGCTGTTCCCCTTGCTCATCATTCTCTTCTTCCTCCAAGACAGGTTGCCCAAGCCCAAAGAAATCAAAGGGCAAGGGTTGGTCGATGACATTGTTCTCTGGCACTTGATCCTGTGGTGGAGGGTTAAACCCCGGGGATTTATGACGGAGGACCTCGCATTGCACTGTCCAACACTCCCCCCCCCCCAATAGTGTCCGGGTCTTCATAAACAACAAACTGAGGCACTTTCTGGACATCCTTAACTCTAGCCCTCAACAAGATTCTGGATCTGAACTTATCATCAAACTGAACATGCAGAATCTTAGCAAACTCACCCACAACATGGTAAATGTGCCTCTCTAAAAGATAGTCATAAGGGAAATCCAACAACAAGAGCCAACACTCGTGATTAAACTCAGCACTCCGCCAGTTCCTGCCTTGATCATGTCTAGTGAAAGTGACGAAGACATTATCAAACACAAAAGGCCCATCCTCGACTAGCATGTCTCTGTGATAAGTATGTCTAAGCGTGACGAGAGCTTGACCCAAACTAGTCGGTTGAATATCTTCATAAGGGATTCTCATTTCCAGGTTAAAGAAATCTCTAAGGACTCCACGGACAGCGCGGAAGTGCATAGCATTACCAGGCAGAGGGTTGAAGGTGACGATCGCCAGGTTGTCGTTTCTTGCCGGCGGACGGAAGGGAGCCACCGCGCTCACCATGAAGCGTCGGTTGGGAATGTCTTCATACTCCAGGTGCTCTGGGATGAACGGCATCGGGTCAGCACGCTGAAACGCCATTTTTGTTGCAGTGTGATTGAGGTCAGGGAGGAGGGTGGAGGCGGGGTTTCTGTCCTCGCTGAACACAGAAGCTTGTGCACAGAGAGGGTGCGGAGCCGGAGAAGATGAAGAGCCAAGAGGGAAAAGCTGTCAGGCCTTGGGGTCAAGAGAAGCAAAAAAACTCCTCCCCCCGTTATGTTGGGCCCGAAAAGCGTTATTGGGCTGAGTCCCAATTAATGAGGAGGAGCTGGGCTGTCGCCCCTGAGACGACTCCCCGGAACAAAATTCGACGGGCTGACCAAGCAACACCGGTTGGGAACCCGGGTTTTGGGTGACCAACGCCTTGCCATTGGCTTTTGGGAGGTATACTGCTGTCGGATGGAGGAATTTAAACGCTTGCAAAACGCCGCAATATGCCCGGTATTATGGCACGCGCGACATCTAATTGGCTCTCTGCAGCGGACCCTCCAATGTCAGACGCTAAAAAAGCAAGGTTGGGTGAACTTCCTATGTTATGAATCCAAACAGAGTGAGAAGAGACCATAATCGTGGTGCCCGAAGACAAATAGGGACAGAGCGAGGCATGGAGGACGGAAGAATCGATGTCTATGCTGTATAGTATATAGGTGATGTACCACAACAAACAAATTAAATTAAACCTCTCACTAGAGTGACACACAGTACAACAGTTGGGGTAACTCCTTGAATTCGATTCACTCATCATGGCGGAGACTGGATCAGGCGCCATCATCGGCGGCAGACAGAAGAATGACGAGGAGTCGAGGCGGCGGTGGAGCCTGTCCGGCAAGACGGCACTCGTCACCGGAGGAACCAAAGGAATCGGGTACTGTACGTTATTGCATATATATCGAGTTGATGCTCATGTCGATCGATCGATGCATTATTGCATTATGACTGAATATATATATATATAGGCTTGCGATCGTGGAGGAGCTGGCGAGCCTTGGCGCCAGGGTGCACACCTGCTCCCGCACCGCCAGCGACCTGGACGCATGCCGGCGCCACTGGGCCAACAAGGGCCTACTCCTCCACGCCGGCGACGCCGCCGACGACGTGATCATCACCACCTCCGTCTGCGACGTGTCCTCAGAGCACGACCGAGAGAGCCTAGCATCGACCGTGCGGGACCTCTTCAACGGCAAGCTCGACATCCTCATCAACAACGCCGGCGGATCCCTCTACAGTCCAGCAGCATCCACCACGCCACACGACTACGCGCGCGTGATGGCGACCAACCTCGACTCGTGCTTCCACCTAAGCCGCCTGGCCCACCCGCTCCTCCGTCGGGCATCGGCCGACGGCGGAGGAGCCGTGGTGGTGCACATGTCGTCCGTGGCGGCGTTCGTGGCGTACCCGGCGCTGTCGGCGTACTCGGTAAGCAAGGGTGCACTGCAGCCGCTCACCAGAAGCCTCGCCGCCGAGTGGGCACCGCACGGCGTCCGCGTCAACTGCGTCGCGCCTGGGGTTATTGATGGTACGGGTATCTCTGGCACCACGCTGGGTGATGCTGGAAAGGCGAGGAGGATGGCGGAGTTGGAGATGTCAAGGGTGCCTATGCGACGATTCGGCACGACGCAGGAAGTGGCTGCGCTTGTTGCCTTCCTTTGCATGCCTGCTGCCTCTTACATTACTGGTCAGGTCATCTGCATCGATGGCGGACGAACCGTTGCCGCCAAACTGTGACCGGATCGATCGGACTGCAACCTCTGGTCATCTGTTGCAACTTCCATTCCACATCTGCAAATTGAACTCAACGTGCGTGCCGATCTATATATATATATATATGATGCAATAATGAAAGTTTGTTACCCTCATGCTTAATTAGCACAAGCTAGAATACATTTTTAATTTGCATGCATGCTGGGAATTTAATTGATATAGAGAGAGAGAGATCCAGCAGAATCGATTCACTACCGGAAAATCGAAAACTCTTGGTAAAGGCTTTGCCGAATGTTTTTTTTTTGTCTCTCAACAAAGAAATTTTTGTCGAGTGTTTTTTTTTACTCTCGGCAAAGAAATTTTTGTCGAGTGTTTGTTTTTTTGACTCTCGGCAAAGAAATTTTCAAAATACATTTTGAACCAGTAAATTAATTCAAATGAAAAAAACTTTGAACTACAAAGTTGTTTAACTCATCAAGATGTACAAAGTTTGTTTTGCTCATTTCTTCATATGACAAAGTGAAAGTAAATTTGTTCACAAATCTTACATATCTCTCTAGTAGTTTACGAAACGAAGAGAGAGACATATGTGATTTATGAATAATATAAGAACGATCACATTGGATGAGCATATGATCAAACAACAAAAATAAATTTTGTAGATCTCGAGAAGTTATGAAACTTTGTAGTTGAATTTTTTTAAAATTAATATTTTAATGCAAAGTTGCGTTTGAATTTCAAAATTTTAAAAAATGATTTTTTCAAACGATCTCGGATGGAAAAACAATCAAAATAAACTTTGTAGATCTCGAATAGTTATGAAACATTGTAGTTGTCAACTTTTTTATTTGAAATCATGTTGTCATTCAAAATTGCGTTTGAATTTTAAGAATTTGAAATTCAAATTTTGTAAATGACCTCGGATGGAAAAACTTGCTACATGAAAATTGTAGATCTCGAAAAGTTATGAAACTTTGTAGTTGACAACTTTTTTATTTGAATTTGTTTAGTGGCTCAAACAATTAATTTACACTCGGTTTAGTATAGAATATGAGAAAGTAAAACGAAATCTGGACACAAGTGATAGTGTGGTGTAGTGGTTAGAGGAGGGACGCGCGAGGGAGAGGTCTTGTCTTGGGTTCGAAACCAGCCGTCGACGAAGCTCCCGAAAGATGCTATAAAATTCAAGTTAGATGGAGTTCGATGGGTGTAGGCCGGTGGTGGCCTCCCCCAATTAAAATTTTTGCCGAGTGCTCTTTGCCAGCAAAGCCTTTGCCGAGAGTTTTAGAGCCTTTGCCGAGTGCTTCAGACACTCGGCAAATCAGGCGAATCCGGTAGTGATTACATGCAATTTTGATATTTTTTATGCAATTTTGACTGTGTAGGGGGCTCCTTGCCCCTCCAGTATTCCTCAAAAAAAAATCTCAACCTAGCTATAGCTATATATAGTATCGATCGTCAGGTGATAACTGACTGTTTCTAGGGTACTGCATCCATGTCTCCTTCCATGCATGAGCGAAACTCTATCACCAGTCCTGCTCCTGCTGATGTCTTCACTCATAATAAGCTGCTAGCTCTTCCACAATTATTTATTTACAGACACTTCCGATACCTTCGTTCATTCTCCTCGATATATAGTCTTTATTTGCCTTGCGATAATCCTTGTCCGTCCCAAACAACCTGAAACACAACCAATATATAATGAGCTTGTTACGTAACGGAGTTCAGAGCTAGCTAGCCCCTGCCGGCACAACTCAACGCAGTCAGTCATCATGCCACGGAGTCTCACCAGTCCATGTAAACAAATGTCGAGGCATAGTTCCCTGACTTTGTGTACAGCACACGGTGATGGTAGTCATGGAAGTCCGATCTATATATTCATCATCATGACAAAAGTTCAGCACACACACGGTTAAACGTACGTTCAGCTTGAAATAAACAAACACAATCCCTTTTAGGACCCAGATCGTTCGGATCGATTCCCGGTTGGAATGGTTCACTACTTAGCTAGGGCTTGTTTGAATGCGCATATATCACCCTCAAACCATATGGTTTGGAGTGGATTGGAATAAAAATTAGTTCAAATACAGTCTAACACATCTGGTTTGAAGAAGATATATATATATGTGCATCCAAACAAAACCTAATTTGTAGAATCTAGCTTGAAAAGCTGGAATGAATGCAGGGTTCCTAGCTAGCTAGTCCAATTAATCCAAGCTAATTAATTGAACGAGACCTTATTAGGGGGCAGGGCCGGGGAGCAATAACGCTCAATATATATATATATATATATATATATATATATATATATATATATATATATATATATAAGCTTACTTACCCGCCATAGAATGGGAGGAAATTTGATGGGCTCCATGGGAAGTGATAGCCGCTGTGAGCTTCAACTGTCTCCAATACCCTCAGCACCATCCACAGCCACAGGGTGAAGAGATGAGGGCCCGTGAGAGCAGGACCCACAACTGTGGCGAATCCAAGGAACAAAATTTCAGCCGGGTGGGCATATTCAGAAGTTAAGCCAAAGGGTGTGGCGTACCTGCATGCAAGGATTGGATTTCTTCTGTTCTGTCAAAGATATATAGACTACAAATTAACATGTAAAAGTACTGTAAGAAGTAATATAATATTGAAGCATTAATATCGTCACTAGCTTATTACTCGTGGTGGACGCTGTGAACATGCTTGTATAGCCATTTCGTATGCAGTGCCCTGTGCCCCCAGTAGAATATAAAATCCTCAAGGACAAAATAGAAAAGAACTTGAGATACAACAACCGTCCTGCACAAAAAAAAAAGATGTAAGCCTTGAATTTCTTCTTCAACTAGCAACCATTAATTGGTGCTTTCGTGTTTACATGCTGATCGAGATAGTGAGATGAGAGGAATATATACACTGGCTACTAATAAGCTAATAAGGCAATTAATAAATAGTTGCTGCTTTAGTTAGGACTTAGGAGAGATCGAGGATCGAGTGCATATATATATATATATATATATATATATATATATATATATACCAATGTGGCAGAGGAAGAGAGCTCCTAAGACCCATGAATTTGAAGGCAGGATACGAGAAAATCATGACAGGCAGGTTGACACAGACATGGTAGAGAATGAGGCGCAAGACACATCTGTTTTGGTAAGCAGAGGTGTTGCTCTTCTTCTGCAAAGAAAAAATTGCAGAACAGATTAATATTATATCACAAGCTAGACGAAAGCGAAAAAGGACCAGTCGTTCCTTTGCTTAATTATGGGCACTAGCTATGAACTGGAAGAGAATTAACAGCATGCATGGATGTTATTCTGTTTCATTTCATATATAAGGAGATCGATGTAGGCATTGCATATTCCAGTAAATAAAAGAGTGAGAATATCTAGGGGAAAATTTTGATTCCAGTGGTTTGAGAAGACAGGAAAATCCATCCATCCATTCAGTGGATGCAGACTATCTAGGCAACTGATGATATAATTGATGGTTGAAACGGGCAGAATTTTAAGATTAGCAGCAGCAGTTGGGCAGTGCGTGAATGAAAAAGAAGAAGAAAAAAACAAGTACGGGCCGGGGCTATGTACCTGGATCTTGTACTTGGCAAAGAGTCCGAAGCGCTCCAAGAGGAGGGAGGGGAGGCCGGAGAGGAAGAAGACGGTCTCGTGGAGCAGGAAGGTGACGACGGTGGCCAGCTCAAACTCGGTGAAGTTGCCGACCAGGAACTGCGTTCATTTTTTTTTTTGTTCTCCCGGCGAGGAACAGCAGTGAGAAGACAGCAGAGTAGAGTAGAGCAGAGCAGAGATTAATTGGCAGAGAGAGATCGAGGGAGGTGGGGTACCTGCCATGCGGACTCGATGGCGGACATGGTCGCCGCCATATATTGTGGGATAGATAGATCGCCGGCGGCGAAGATGAGCCTGGCCTGTCCTTGGTGGTGGGAGGATTTTTGTAGCGGTTTAATTTGTCCGAAGCTCTGCTTGCGCTAACACAATAATATTAATACCTGCTGACTGTGTTGAATGGAAAGAGACGGGGAGCTCCCGCTGCCGATCCGTCGTCTCCTCTTTTGGCCTTGTGCGTGCCTCACATTGCCACATGCATGCATGTCATGAATCCCATGGACGGATGTGAACAAGTAGCTTTCGAATTGGATTCCAAATCTCATTCAATTCCGTAGTCAACAATCCTTCCGTCCCTCCTTTCATCACTCCCATGTTTTTCAGGTTTCGTTACCACAAAGTAAGGCAACCAAAAAATTGTGCTCGAAATAATCAAGCATGCATGAGTTTTTCATGTCAAAACCTATCTTGTCTTTATTACTTTGATTTGTGATGATTTTTTTTTCTTAGTTAATAATCCTGGTTGTTTTGCCCATATTTGCAAATTCGTTAATTTTCTTTTTACACCATAATAAACAAAGGAAATAAAAATGTCAGGTGGTATACTATAGCTATTTGTTTACTGAAATTTCCTTCTCGATCATGACTACATTATGTTATCGTCTTCAATTCAATTGCAGGATCTCTTAGAGCATCTCCAATAATTCCCCAAAAATAAATTGGTAAATCATTGATTTTTCCAAGTCTAAGAGCATCTCTAAAAGTACTTAATATTTTTTTCTAAAATGATGGTGTTTTTCAACTTGCCAAAAAGTATTGGGATAAAATTAATATCATCTCTAATAGTTTCTAACAATTATCTACTAAAATATAGAAGATAATTTTACATCAGAAATCCTATACTATTTCTAAATTATCCTAACCAATTTCATATATCATTTTTGCCTTGTATACATTTGCATAAGGAACCGTTTCCAAGTCTTTATTATTTTTCATGCCCTTTCACCTTTAGATTGGCCAATGCATACGACGTGGGGAAACAATATACATGCAATTGTCTTTACATGCAAAGGGTTTTTCTTTGCCAAGGGCCAAAAGATTGAGAGGTGAGTTTTAGAGTTGTTGGAGATGATTTTTTTTTCGTTTTCCTAAAAATTAAGGATTGAGAGGGATTATTGGAAACTCTTGGAGATTCTCTAAGTGGATAAAAAGTTAGGAGTATATTTGTTAAGTTTCTCTAATAGTTTCTAAAATCACACTTCTAAACTATAGAGAATAATTTTGCGTCATGAATTCCTACCTCCAAATCAAGCATTCTTATACTTTATTTCTCTCTTTCTCTTGTATAATTTTTAAACCCTATCCTACTCCTTGTTCCTCCCCACCTCCTTTCACCTCTAGGTTGGCTTATCAATATGGGTGTATATATTTTTATACGACTGGGATAATTTTTTCATATGTGAAAAGATTGTAAGTTAATAAGATAAGGAATTGTGGGAGGATAGCAGATTTTTTTTTCAATCTTGCCAAGAAAATCGAGATTGGAGTGGATTTTGGAAACTCTTGGCTAAATTAAGAGCATCTCCAATAGTTCCAAAAAATTAAGTGGTAAACTAAATAGTTTGCCATGTGCAGTGGCTAAAAAGTTGGGAGTATGTTTGTTGAGAGCATCTCAAGAGTACCCAATAATTTATTTCTAAAAACATGATGTTTTCCAACTTACTAAAAAATATTAGAAGGAATAACGAAGGCTATCTCCAAGAGTTTCTAATAATCCACTCATGAAATATAGGAAAAAAATTACATAATAAATCTTATACTATTTCTAAATTGTCATAACCACTTTTATATATTCTTTCTCTCTGGTACATTTGCATCAGGAACTCTTTCCTACTCTTTATTCTTTCCACTCTCTTTTATCTTTAGATCGACCGACAAATACGCGAGGGGAGAGAAGATATGTGCGACTCAAAAGCGCGAAACTCGCGAAACAAGGTGACTTTTTCCAAGTTTTAAAAGATTAGGAGGATGGATTAGAAATTGTTGGAGAGGGAATTTTCTCATCTCACTGAAAACAAAAGGATTAGGAACAGTTTCAACATTTCACTCCTAAAATTTAGAAGACAATTTTGTATCAAGAATCATGAACTATCTTCAAATCACCGTAACAACTTTCCTACTTCCTTTCTCTCTTGCATATTTGCATTGAAAACCATGCCCTACTCGTTATTTGTACTCAATCCTTTTGCCTCCTTTTCCTTTAGATTGGCCGATCGATACGCGCACGTATATTTCATTCCGACTAGGTCGATTTTCCCAAGTACGGAAAGATTAGAACCCGACTAGGTCGATTTTTCCAAGTACGGAAAGATTGGAAGTTAAGATAAGGAATTGTTGACGAGAAGTTTCTTTTTAATGTTGCCAAAAAATCAAGATTGAGAGTGAGTTTTGGAAACTCTTGGGGGATGCTCTAAGGGGGATTCTAAATGCATAGAATTTCGTTGTTACAAAAGCAACCAAAAGAGAGATGATCCACATTTCAAACTGTGAACACTAGCTAAACATGATCCCCTCCGCGGCCCCCCTATTTGTACTGATGTACAACACAAACAACTGGCATTGCTATATGTCTCGCCACCACATACATATCATGATTCTCCTGGACACATTGCTACATTCCTCATTGCTCATTGCCACATGGATTCCTCCCTATGGCTGTGTTTCTCACGCACTGTGTTGTAAACTCTCATCTTCCTTATTAATACAATGCTGGGCAACTATGTCTTTCAAAAAAAAAAGATTCCTCCCCTATATAGAAACTAAAGTTTAGTTTGCTAGATGCATGAGAAACAAATTACTTTAACCACACACTAGTTAATCTCAGGGTTGGGAGCTAGTTTATACCTTCCACCAGCAAGAAGAATAGGAACCAACTCACATAGGGATAGTTCAAGTTATCTCGAAGTGCACTTCAAGTTTTGGTATGGTAATCAACTAAACAATGAATGTGATTTAGTCCCCACAGTCCTATTGTCATTGTTTGACTCCCAAACATCAAAATTCTGGACCATACAATACAACTCTTCAATAGGACACATCCAAAAAGTGTTGAAAGCTATGAATGAAGCAGTGAAAATATTAATATATTTAACGAAAATCTTGAGTCTTAGCTAACACTACCTTGACAATTCTAGACTAAACAGGTCAACGAAGCAGGAAACAACAAAACTACATTCTCAGTGATATGCAGCTATGTCATCACAGGATCAACTACTAACCATCACCAAGACAGCCCCAACTTTAAATCAATCTCTAATAAATGGGTATAAAGTCTTTACTCTTAACTAGGCAACGGAGATGGACAAGTCAAACCAGTAAAGTATTTAGGAGGTCTACACACTGCTAAAATCGTACTTGCCAACATTAAACCATCGCAAAACATGAGGTTCAATTGTTTTGCAAAAAAAAAAACATGGAAAACTATCCTACCACCAAGACAACAATGTAGCTTGTTCAAGTTATCTTGTCACGCATGCACTTTAAGGGGTTGTTTGGCAGAATCATGTTTTTTCCACCTGTATACACATTTAGGTGTAATTTTCTTGTGCACAACAAAATATGTCTCTCCTTTAAAGTAGGAAAAATTTATTTTTGGACATGCCAAGTGATGGCTCTTTGTTGGCGGACATCCATTTAACAACTATTTGCACGTCAAGAGACACTCTGGTTTCTGAAAATTTGGCCACTGGACACCGCACCCAAGTTTCATTTGCTTTTGAAGAGGAGAAGTTTTCGTTTTGGACATTGGATGCCCCTGAGCCAATGTAGTTTTGAGGGGGGGGGGGGGGATAGGGTGCTTGCATGGGGCGGGCCATTCAGTTGAATACTCAAATTTTTTGGTAAGAAAATTTATAGATATAGCGTATATATACATATATGTATTGAAAATAAAAAAAAACTGAAGATAAATACATCCGATGAAGAATTTGGCCTGAAAAACAAACTTTTCTAATCCTCTCTCTCCCCACCTCATGGCCCAATGGCCTATTTCGGCCCAATAAGGTAGCTGGCACGCGAAGCTACTGGCTGCTGGCAACTCAAGCAGATTTGTTGACTGCATAGGGCCGTGGCCGCTACCAACTGGTGCCGTACGCGGAGCTGTCGGTATAAGATTTCTTATCTTTGTTTTTTCATGTCCTCTATATATATTTCATATACTGTCGTTTTGCTATGTTAAACTATAGATATATATTTCATTAATTACTTTTAAGTTATGTTCAAATTCTATAAAAATATATGTAAATGTGCTCAATTATATGTTATATATTTGCTATATTATGCAATTACATATAAAATATTGCGGATGCTAAATATTAAGTTTTGGTATAAAAATGTTTAGCATCCCTTTATATTTTGAATACCTAGTCTAAAAATTATGGACCCGTCACGGCTTGCATAAGCTCAACAACTGAGGCTGGGGAAGGAATCGTGAGGAGGAAGGCGTCCGTCCATCCCATTCCTGTGGCTGTGGGGGTCCCTTGGCCCGGCCCATTAAACAGGCCCATGAACGACCAACCCAGAGTCCCAGACTTATCATCGTCAATGAACCAGAGTGGTGGCTGAATGTGTATCCAAAATGGAAACTGTCTTGTGCTGACTCACTGCTGGCTTCCTAGCTGGCTCTCGTGCTGTGAATTGTGATGAATGAGACCAAAAAAAAAAAAACAAACAAAAAGAACGAAAAAGAATCCGTCTGGGCTGGAAATGAGGGGGATCGAACAGCCGTGTACGTGTACTCCATCGTGTCATCACGACTAAGAGTTGAGTTGATGCGCGCCTGAGTCATCTCCATTATCCTCCTATTTCCATGTACAGTTCTAGTGGACAGCAGATAAAATTTATTTTTCTTAAAAATCTTATAAATATAAATATTCTTCCAAAAAGTTTCTAATTTACTGACGAAGAATAATTTGAACACAAATCTATTTTACTTGTTGTGCTAAATAAATAAGAAATTATATATAACTGAAAAAAGGAAAAAAAAAAGGAGGCGCCGCACCAACTTGTCCTGTTGTTGTTCATCTCCTCCGTCCGCGTCCCTCCCCAACTCCGATCTCTGCCTCTGCTTTTCGCCACCTTTTTTTTCTCCTACCCTGCCCTGCCCTGCCCGCCGGCCGCAACCCTTTTGTGCTTGCTCGGTGCTGGTGTTGCTGGCTGCGGGGTGCCAGCCGGGAGCCACAGCACTCCACTCCACTGCATCCCCCCAGTTCGTCTTCCTCGCCTCGAAGCAGCCATGCCAGGGGACCACGGCTCCAAGGTCGAAATCTCCTTCGCCGGCCGCTTCACCGCCAGCGCAATCGCAGCATGCTTCGCAGAGGTTCCCTTCACTTGTTGGATCGCGATCGCCCCCAAATCTGACTTGCTCCATTTCCATTTCCTTTTCCTTCCGAGACCCTCCCGATTCGATCCAAGGAGGATCACGCCGCCCATCCCCTCGCCTTTAATTTGTTGCATCTTCTCGCTCCCTCGCAGATAAGCACCATCCCGCTCGACACAGCCAAGGTCAGGCTCCAGCTGCAGAAGAACGTCGTCGCCGGCGCTACCGCCGCGCCAGCGCTCCCAAAGTACCGCGGCTTGCTCGGAACCGCCGCCACCATCGCTAGGGAGGAAGGGGCTGCAGCGCTATGGAAGGGCATCGTTCCGGGCCTCCATCGACAGTGTATCTACGGGGGGCTACGCATTAGCCTCTACGAGCCTGTACTGTCCTCACTCTCCCTCCTCAATCAACTACTACTCTCTGTACTATTTATTCTCTCATTAATCGAATCAATTAATTGCTCATACATTTCGTTTCCTCTGATCAAACTATTCTATTGTTAATTTTCGATGCCAATCCAACCAAACACTTGCCTACAGGTCAAATCGTTCTACGTCGGCAAAGACCATGTTGGGGATGTCCCTCTGTCCAAGAAGATAGCCGCCGGCTTCACCACTGGTATGGTAGGAATAGGATGTATAGGCACCCAATGTTCATGTTCATGTTCATCCACCACTTCTTCCATTCATTCATCCATTGTTACTCTTCCCATAGATTCGTGAAAATTTCACACCTGACATTAGCTAAGCAATCCTCTTTAAAATCGAAGGTGCCATCGCTATCAGCATCGCCAACCCCACTGACCTTGTCAAGGTCAGGCTCCAGGCTGAGGGCAAGCTTGCTCCTGGCGTGCCACGCCGCTACACTGGTGCAATGGATGCTTACACCAAGATTGCTCGACAGGTCTGCGCCTGCATGCTCTTCTCCTAGTAGCTAACCCACCCTTGGCTTGCTCTGTTTTGCTCCCAATCAATTATTATATGTGTAATATATATATATGCTTGGCTCATATGTAGGAAGGGGTTGCTGCTCTGTGGACTGGCCTAGGACCAAATGTAGCGCGGAACGCTATCATCAATGCTGCTGAGTTGGCCAGTTATGATCAAGTCAAGCAGGTGCTGTGTGCTTCTATTAAATTGAATTCTCCTCAAATAACTCCATTGGCTCTTTCATTCCCTTGCCTATATATACAAACTGTCTTTGCTGCAGACAATTTTGAAACTCCCTGGATTCAAAGATGATGTGGTCACCCACCTCTTTGCTGGTCTTGGTGCTGGCTTCTTTGCTGTTTGTGTTGGTTCCCCAGTTGATGTGGTAAGATGTCCTCTGGTGCTCACTGAACCATCCCTTTTGTTTGTGTTCATTTCCCTTTTCCTTTTGTGGCAGTGTAGTCAAACATTGTTTCTTAGTCTGTCCAAATCCACTCTCAGTATTAAACTGAGGACATACTGTGCATGATAAAAATAAAGTCCACTCTTTTCTTTTTGTAACCCTATTCAGGAACCATAACAACCAAAGTTTCTACTGTAAATGGTGGTGTGCCTTATCCAAATTCCCACCAAAGAAATTCAGCTTAGACTGTCCCTTTATGCCACAGTTTCAGAATTTGAGATGGATTGTTGTCTTCCACCATATCTATTGTTTCCCTTTTTCCTGTAATTTTTTTTTGTGAGGTTCACTCTTACAAAGTTAAAATTTAACTGGTTGTCCCTTTTTGTAATTGAAGCTATCTACTTTGTTTTTGTTGTGGTCTTTTCCCTGTAATTCTCTGTGCTGTGTGGTTGAAAATGTATTAGACTCTGAATTAATGGCTTCAGTCTCTGCCTGTAGTGAAGTTTCTACCTTCCTCAAGTTTAACTGAGACTGATAAACAGTTGCCTTCTTGCAGGTTAAGTCCAGAATGATGGGTGACTCAGCCTACAAAAGCACTCTGGATTGTTTTGTGAAGACGCTTAAGAATGATGTATGTCTCAGTTCGACACTGCTACTCATGCTATGATTCTGGGTTCAAGTTTAGATGAGCAGAAAATATACAAACATGACCTTCCACTGAACACATCTAATAGTTGCAGTAAGAATATAAGGTGTAATCCCCTAAAAAATCATATAGCATGTAATGCGATCATCACCAGTAGCCTCTCTTTGAGTTTATTTGACCTGATAATAGTATTCACTGTATCATGGTGTTAACCATGTGGCATTTCCTCAATAGTTAACATTCTAGGAGCAGTTCTTTTCCCTTCCCCGACCTTTCTTTGGCAGTTTTTCCTTTTTAGAGAATTTGACCTGATTGAACAAGAATTTGTCTATGTACTCAAAGTGTGTGGAGTAGTGCACTGTCTTATTCCATCTAGTACATTTTGTTTCTTGACAGCACATATGAGTTTTCTTTTGTGCCCTAGCATGATGCAACTAATCTCCGGTCTGGGTAAATTTGTTCTTCAGAATATACTGAATCTATCTTCCTTTTGCACCATTATTATTGTGCTTTCCAGAGTTGCTGCAGCATAATTGAAGTTTGATTTGTCAATTTAGTTGTATTGACCAGGAACTGAAAATTATGTTTTATGATATATACCTACTCTATTGTACCTGGTTAGTGTACAATGAATTCCAGGAGGAAAGCATGAGGTAATGAATAAGTGGTTTACTCTGCAGGGTCCTTTGGCATTCTACAAAGGCTTCCTGCCAAACTTTGCAAGACTGGGATCTTGGAATGTGATTATGTTCTTGACATTAGAGCAGGTAAATGGAAGGAAAAGAACCCCCTTTCTCTCCACCAAATTTTCAGCAGAGTGGAAGTAATCTAACATTAACACAATGTTTGTTGATCTTGTCAGGTTCAAAAGCATTTTGTGAGGAAACCGGCAAGCTGAAGATAGAGGTTTCAGTCTTGTGGCGAACAATGACGCACACACACAGTTTTTCTTCTATAGACAAAAGGAGGAAAAAAAAAAAACACCTCCCCCCCTGAAGAATTGGGGAACAGCGACAAATCTGACACCTCAATTGCGAGAATAAATCACAGCGGGCAGTTGCATGATCCCTGAACGAATAATTCACAACTAGTAGTAGTAGCAAACAGATATGCGGTGAATGTTAGAACTTGAATTGTGGGGGACTGTTAATGACGAGCATCTGTTGCATGTTTCGAATCGATTTAATGTTTCGTTTTTCCTTTCTTGTACTGAAATGCTTAGATCAGTATGACAATCAATGTGTTTGAATGGCAATCCAGGTGATAAATGGTCTGCACTCTGCAGTGCATGGTTTCTACTCCTCCTATGTGATATATCATGAGAATGAATAAATGATGGTGGATTCACTGATCTTCGGCAGAGCAGATGCTGCCTGTCTTTGTTATTGTACTTTGACAAATAAACATCATATAATGCAGCTTTTGTTTACTGAAGAAGAAGCAAGCTGCGGTTATGCAGCATACAACAACGAGAAACACAGTCGTGATATTTGGACTCCAATTCATCAGATGTTGCTCCTGATCTTCATCTTGCCGAAGAGCGAGTGCCTCCCCTCAGCGACGACCTGCCCAGTGACGGCGTTAGCGACGAGGACGTGGGTGCCAGAGTACGCTCCCTTATGGCCGAGCGCCCTGGCGGTGATGCGGAGGGCGTCCCCGGCCGACGCGGCGGCGAGGTCGACGAAGGAGACGGACATGTCGACGGAGACCTTGAGGTGGTGGCCGTCAGAGACGGAGGCGGCGGAGCCGATCTCGTCCACCAGGGCCACCACGGCGCCGGCGGCTATGTGATTGTCGCCGGCGGTCAGGCGTGCCGGGACCGTGAAGGAGCAGAGGATGTGGCCCCGCCGGATGCTCTCCACGCGGATCCCCTGCAGCGCGAACCCCTCGAAGAAGCTCGGGCTTGGCTCCCCACTCGCGGCGGTGGCTGCGGCAGCAACTGCAGCTCGTCGGTTCAGCGCGTCCACCAGCGCGCCATCCTCATCGCTCACCCTCATCGCCTTCAGGTGATGGTCATCAGAAGCCGCCATGGCCCTCCCCTTGGACTTGGACCTTGGTTGGGATTGGGAGCCCCTAAAAAATGGTTGTGGGGAGGAGACGGGCCAGAGTAGGCAAGAGACAAGGGAAATGAAAGGATGGGCCCACATGTCAACTGCAAAGCCATCGATCTGTAGATGTACGATATATGACGCTTTTGCCCCGCCTCCCGTCGCTTAGATTTGGTTGGGTCCGTCGGAATCGGATTCAGAGCCGCCGCCGCCGCCGCCAATGGCTGGCGCTGCTTCCTACCAAACTTGACACCGCTGCCCGCTCTGATCCAAATCATCCCCAAAACAAACAGAGACCCAATGGAAATACAACAGGAACAAGAAACAGCAGGGGAGGAACAGCTCGCCCAAGATCTGCTCCACCGCTTCGAGCGAATCCTCCACGACGACCCCCTCATGTATGCTTCTTTCCTGCTCTCTTTTCTTCCTCCGTTTCTTGATTCCAGTTCCCGAACCAGAGTATGATTGATCGAGAACCCGACTTAAGTTAATAAATTCCATTCGCAGTGATGAGGTGGGGTTCTTGCACCCAACACAGTTCTGCTCACTAGATGTTGAAGATGAGGATTCCGATTCCCAACATCCGGAACCTCACCACACGAAGTACTTCTGGTGCAGAGACCACAAGCTCGCCATCTCGGCCGAGATCCTGCCCAGGCTCTACCGCGCTGCCCGGAATGCCTACTGCAACGCAAGAGATGCCCCACTATTATCCCCCACTCATCTCATGAGGCACACTAAGGCACTACTCATACTTTGTCCTGACCTACTTACCGCATGGAACTCCAGGTAATTCACCTTGCATTCAATTGATGAGTACTGCAAGCTCCATGTGCGCACCGGAAGAAGAAATTCCAACTCCAAAAAAAAAAGCTTCCACAAAGCTCAAGGATGAGCTGCAATTGTGTGCCTTGATCCTTTCCTACTCGCCAAAGAATGAGAGCACATGGAGCCATAGGTACACCCTGTCCTGCCGCGCTTGTCACCCCAGCTTGCCCTTGGAACTAATCCTTTCAGACAAGCAATGCCTATATATTTGGAGCTGATTTCTATAATAAGAAAATAAAACAGCATGGAGTTTAAAGTTAACTGTCTGCCACAGGAGGTGGGTGATAAAACAAGTTGCAGAGCAACATCAAGATATGTCGGAGATTATAGAGAATGAATCAATACTAGTCAAAGAGATAGCAGAGGTTATAATTCACGAGTACCTGAAAATGTCGACTTGACTGAGCTCATCATACTATATCATTCATTCCATGTTGTTTTTAACATAGCCTGTAATTAAATTTCTCCTATACAAGAAGGTCCATACAACACGCAGAAAAATAATTTTACGCCTTTTTGCAGAAATCGAAAATGAACTACCGTGCGTGGAAGCATCGATGCTGGCTTATTCCTTACATGACACGGAAACAGGTGAAGATAAATGATTCAAACTCATCGAAAATTCCTTGTTCCTGATTCTTAATTTTGTAACTGTGGGTTTCCTAGCTACAGAATATCTGCTCGTCAGTTACCGTGCAGAGCGTTTAATTTCTGTTTCCTGAAGGTGCTGGATGAACTGAGGAAGTCAACAAGATGGAGTGAGTTACATGGCTGACAATTGCTCCTTTCACTACCGAAGGGTTAGTAGGTTGGTTCCCTATGTTTACAGTTGGTACTAGATCATTCCTTGAAGCAGATTTTATCTGATTATTGATGATTCATATGGACCTGTAACATCTTTTTAGAGCCCGTGCAATATGTTTTCAGACCAGAGCTTTTGAATTGAATGCATACCATGATTTAGACTTTATGTTGTTTTGGACTTCCATTTGTCGACACTTTCCAATGGCATAACACACATCCTGTTTGCCAACCAGTCTGACTGACAGCATGTGTATTTACCGGCCTTCTTGTTGCATTTTCGCAGTCCCTTCTTCTTGCGCTACTAGAAAGTCGCCTGGGGAATGGAGAGGATTCCCTTAATTGGGAGGCGGAAACTTACCTGCTATGGAAGGTATGATGTATTCAATCAAAAGCTAATTACCTTTTTGCTACAGTTATTTGTAATCACTTCAGGCATCATGTCCTCTCTTTCCATTATGAATGTGATACAAAGCAGAAGACAGAGGATCCATGAATCATTGTGTTTTACGACATTGGCTTCCTGATACCCACCCATCTTGGTGCAAAGTAATTAAATTGTATATGATCTGACAGGAGGAGCTGAGGTGGGATGAGATGCTGATCAGACACTACCAAGGGAGAGAGGTTTGAAAATTAGCCTGCTAGCTGCTGTTCTTCCCACTTGTGATTCTGGTTGGTGGAGTGCGTGTTTGCTTATGCTAGCTGCATGCGGTGATGTATTGGTACAGTCGTTGTGGAACCATCGCCGGTTCCTTTCGCAGTGGTGGATACAGCGCTTGCTCACTGTTCAAGAAACGATGACCGAGGTGGATGTATTTGTGAGCCAGGAGATATTCCTGCTGTCAGAGTGCCTGAATAACCCTGCGGATGAGTTTGATGAGTCATGCGTCGTCCAAGCAGAGCTTTCAGCACTCTACATCCTCTGGATTTCAAAGGCAACCGCTACCCCTCGATCTTACCCAGCTTGCTTGTTTAGCTGCTAGTGCCTAGTGCCGTGCATTTGCTACTTTTGGTCTCAAGTCAAGGGTTTAGTTTTAACTGGGAAACTATCTCGCGTGTTTGGTTGGATGCATGCAGCAAGTCCCGGAATTGAAAGGGAAGCTGGAAGAGAGGCTGCATTTCATTTCCATGGGGAGGCTCAAGGACGTGATGGAAAGAGTCTGCAGGCCGGGGAAGAGGCTGCTGTGGATGAATCTGCTGGGCTTGGCTGCTCTCAATCCGCTGACAGAGATGGCCCGGCCCCCTTTTGTGTTGAGTTTGAGAGTGTCAGCTTCTTCTTTTTTTGGCAGCTGTAATGTAAAGAAACAGGTACCGGTTCAGTTTTACACGTGACATGGAGGCCACGCAAGTGTTTGGTTCAGGTCGTGCGTGATTGTAAAACAGGATTGAGATTACTGGCAAGTCGAAAACAAATTACTGTACACCCAATGCAAATAGGGCGACCTCATAATGTTTAGTTGGGACTTGGGAACAATATATGTTGATTGTTTTCCCCTACCATTATATTTGCTGTATATATTCAATATATGTCCCTGAATGATCCTGGCCTGACACTGACACCGTGTTCGAATTCAATAGACAAGAACAAATCATGGTAATCTTGGAGAAAGAAAGGCCTGTGATAAATAAGTTGCTACCATTTGCTGAGATTAGACAAGAACAAAGTAGTTTATAGTCCCCTCCCACCTGAATGTTGTGTAGATCGAGTTAAGTATGTAGTAACAGGCTAACAGCTAGAGAGTACAGTACAGTACAGTGTTATAACCCAACACAAGGACTAGCTAGCAGCAGTTCAGTTCACCTCACCACTAGCTATGGCCCACCTTGTCAGCTAGCAGGGCAGCAGCGGCAGCAGCTAGAGTCCAAGCGTGCTCCTCCTAGTCTTGGCCTTAGCAGCAGGTGGCAACGAGCTGAATTCATGTTTGGAATTGGAAGAGGAGCGCCTGGGGATGCTGGGCGGCCGGCTGCTGCTCAACTGCTGCTGCTGCTGGTGGTACTGCGGCGCCATTGTCGGATCGAGGTCATGCTGCCCGCCTGATCTCGAGTAAGAAGAAGACGACCTCAGGTTCCTCTGATCAAGCAGGATTTCAGCGTCCCTCCTCGTCCTCCTGATGAAGCCGCTGCCAGCATCACGCATGTCCACACCAGAGATGCTCCTCCTCCCACTCAAATTCCCAGTGCCGCCGCCGCCGCCGCCGCTGAAGGAGCTTCTCGCGCTTATGCTGCTGTTGCACCGGAGCATCTGCCCGTTGTACCCCTTGCCCTGAGCTCCGGCGGCGGCCATGGGTACTCGCCGTACTCTCCGGTTGCTCTTGCTGCTGCTCCTCCCCCAGCTGCTGCTGCTGCCTCTGCAGAGTACTTCCTGCTGCTGCTGCTGCTGCTGCTCTTCTTGCTTATGAGGCCCCAGATGCTACTCCACCCCTTGATCCCCTTCTTATTAGGCTTGCTTGCTGCCACGCCGCCATTGCTGACGCCATCCCGGAACCCGAAACTCCCGGAGAAGTCGTCGTCGCCGGCGCGGAGATTGTGATTGTTGTTGCCCCCCTGCTGCAGCTCCTCCTCGTCTGCTTCTTCCCTGCTGATGCCGTACTGATGATGATGGACAAGCACGCTCTGATGATGATGGTGGTGGTGATAGTGGTACAGCCTCTCTGCGGCGATGCCGATGCCGGCCGGTGACACCCTGGCATTGCCATTATTCATCATCATCGTCGTCATCCTGCACGCCGCCGTCGCCGCCTCGCTGTTGTTGTTGTTGGCGTTGGCGTCGGAGAAGGAGTTGCGCCCAGAGGCGGTGGTGGAGCGGCCGTCCACGCTTCGGCGTCTCCTGCTGGAGCTCGACGAGTCCAGGTAGTAGTCCCTCGTCTGCACGGAACCGCCAAGCACCGCCGCCACCGCACCACCATTGATGTTGTTATTGTTGTCGTAGTAGTAGTAGTAGCCGCAGTAGTCTTCCTCCACGGGGATTTGCCCATCGGAGCGCGGGACCGCCGCCGCCGGCTGTGCCGCCATGCCCATGCTGTCGTCAGCAGCGTAGTCCAGCTCGTACTCCTCCACGGGCAAGGACGACGACAGCATCGAGGAGACCGGCAGGCGGCCGAGCGCCGCCGACCGGGCGTCCCAGGAAGCGCGGCGGGGGTCCGCCGCGTCGCAGGAGGGACGACGGTGCCGGGCGGGCATCGTCGTCTCCATCTCCGGCACCGGCACGGGAATGACTACCACGGGCTCCTTTTTGCTCTTGCGGCGCCATTGTTGCAGCTTCTTGCCCAGGAGGCCTCCCAAGGACGACGACTTTTTCGGTTCTACTTGTTGGTGACTGTGTGATGAGCGGCCGCCGGGCTCCTCCTCCTCCTCCTCTGGCACCGTCGCCGCGACGATGGGCGGCTGACCACCGTGGCGGAAGAGGTCGCAGGAGCGGCGCTGTGGCTCCACCGCGGCTGCAGAGCGCGCGTAGGAGAAGGACTTGCAGCGGCGTAGGTCGGCGGCGGAGGGAGGGACAGGGTGGAGGCCGGCGAGGCGGTCGCGGAGGCAGGCTGGGCAGAAACCGGTGACGGCCACGCCTGGGTGGAGGCGGCACACGGAAACGGAAGCGGACGGATCCATGTGCTGCTGCTGCTGTCAAGCCTCCATCATATCATATCTTATTCTCCGCTCCGATTTGGCAAGCACAACAGCTGCTGCTCTCACTCTGCTGTGTCTGTGACGCGACTACTCTGTCTTCTTCTTCTTCTTCTTCTTCTTCTTCTTCTTCTTCTTCTTCTTCTTCCAGCTACTAGTAGCTAGAAAGAAAAGAATGGAAGCATGGAAACATGGAAATGAAATGGAGGGAACGAAAGAACAAGCTAAAGGAAGAAGAAAGATGGCGAGAATAGAATGAATCCTGAATAATCGTGATGAAGAAGAAAGCCACAGCCAGAGGCAGGACAAGGAAACTGTGCTGTGCTACGATCGAGCCTACGCTACGACGGGTGGGCACTGCACAGCAGATCGAGCAGGCAAAAGAGAGGAGGGTGAGAGAGACACTGCCTGACAGAAGATGACGGAACAGAGCTTGCTAGGATCGATGGATGGATGCTCTATAGACAGACAGACAGAGAGGCAGGCAGCTGAGCCGGACACACACGCGCGCGCGCATACGCACAGAGTAGCTGCTAGAGACACGTAGGTACAGGCCGGCCGGCTCCTCCTCCTGCCGCTGTCCCCTTTTCCTTTTCCCCCTGTCTAATGCCTGCTTCCTTCTCTTTATGCTTTCTCTTTTGCTTTACTGCTACTCCCGACGATCCATCCTTCCTCTTCGTCTCCATCTCCATCCTTTCAGATAAAACATTGTCCATATACTCCCTCCATTCTAAATTATTAGTTGTCTTTCTAACTTTTTTAAGTTGGACTAAAATTACAAAAACTTATGACATCAAGTAAGTAAACATACTATAAAAAAATATAATCAATAAAAAATCTAATAGTATTTATTTACAATTATAAGTATTATTATTTCATTTTTTGACTCTTCGAAAAGTCAGGATATATTATCATTTGAGATGGAGAAAGTGCTATAGCAGCATCCACTTCCCTACCCTACTACGTATATGCAGTATATATGAGTGCTCACTTTATCGGAAAAAAAGAGTCATCTTCACTTCCCAAAAAATCATCAATTTTTTACTTTGACCAACTACATATAACAAAATATTAATATTTATGCTATCTAATTAGTATTATTAGGTAGATCTTTGAATATACTTTCATAATAAACTTATTTAGAAATATAAATGTTACGTATATTTTCTAGTCAAAGTTAAAAAATTTTGACTACCACAATTCTTTAGGACGGATGGAATATATGCTAGCTTATATAGCTAACAACATTTGTCTGGTCTACACGGCCGGTTCCCGTTGCTTCTGATCTTGTCCTCTCTCGCTTTTTCGTTTCCCTAGCTTCTTTATATCTCCTTCATGTGTACTCCTTTTGATCTGAAAAATATGTAGCCTTTTGTCTCACTGACTTTTAACTCTAAGAGTATGTTTAATAGTTAAGTCAAGTATTTGGCTATAAGTCAAGTACTAATAGCTAAGTCATACAACAATTAGTCTCTTATTACTTGTCTACAAAATTTCTTTATTGTTTTAGGTTTTCATTCTCTTTCCTCTCCCTCCTCACATTCATATCTATTAGGACCCACTAATGCCTATGCATTTGTGTCCAGCTTGGTGCTAGATTTAGAGCCAAGCTCTATTCTCTCTCCTTATTTTTCTCCTCCACATCATCAAAAATGCTGACTAGCTTGGCTATAAGCCAATTATTGTACTTGCTCTAATACACCTTCCCCATATTCATTCTTCCTTGTCTACTTCTACTAATGAAATGCAATTTAATCAATGCAAAATCAACTTAGCACCCATCATACACCTTCCCCATATTCATTCTAGCTTCCTTGTCTACTTCTACTGATGAAATGCAATTTAATAAATGCAAAATCAACTTAGAACCCATCATAATATAACAATGGTCATGTGGATTACAATCATTGTCCACCCCCACACACCGCAAACACAAACTTACACGTACACCTGGTTTGTTCCATAAAAGTAGAACTTCCTCAACTAATGGACTCAGGTAGACATCGATGTCGTTGCCAGGTTACCTTGGGCCTTGGATGACCATCGACATCATAATGAACTTCTGCTTCAAGCAAGGTTGTAGATACATAGAGTAATAGGCCAAGTGCTATGACTAATGCTCTGCTCCCCAAAAGGATTCATACCATCCGTACTTAAAGTGAATCTTAAGTTTCTTGCGTCTTTTGCAAACTCTAGGGATTCTATGTCTATTGCTTTCCACTAGGACCCATCAGTAGGGTGTCTCAACATTTTGTCTACCTTACGATCTTCTTTGTCCTATCGCAACAACTTTGCATGGTTCTTGGTTTGAACAAACGTTTCAGGCATGGTATTATAGGAGCATACCACATCTCGCCTGATCTTATACCATGACGCTTTACATACGGGGCATTCATCCAAATTCTCGTAGTCCTTGCCATGCATTTATATATCTTCTGTATTTCTAATCCCAAAGAGCAGATGACCTGATTTGCTTCGTACGTAGTGGCGGGCCATTCCTTAGGCTTTGGAATCATCATTTTTGGATCTTCCGTAATTGCCCAAATGCTTTGGCGGGTACACCATTATATGCCTTCCATTGTAGCAACTCTAGTGTTGTACCCAACTTTTTTTTACACATCTTTGGTGGACGGGTATAGTAATTTCTTGCGATCCTATAGCATGCATTCAAACTTAGTCTTCTCCTTTTCACTTTCGTAATCTCTTTGTGCATCACGAATGACATCACCAAGAGCATCATCTTCAGTGAGTGTGTCTTCTGCCCCTGTCTCTTCTTTAGCTTCCCCATTGTAGTATAATTGAAGTCACCGTATTGAGCAATAATGTCGTCAGAGTCCAATTGTTCTTCACCTTCTTTCATCATAACCCTGGTTTCTTCGTGCTTGGTCCAACAAATATAGTTTGACATGAAACCCGACTTCAACAAGTGTGATTGAAGACTCCTTAAGCTAGAATATTTCTTCAAATTCTTACACAAGGCACATGCGCAACACATGAAACCATCCCTCTTGTTTGCCTCGACCACTTTTAAGAAATAACACACACCATCAATGAACTCTTTGGAGCGGCGATCGACATTGTGCATCCAATGGTGTGTCATCGTCTGCATTATATGACATATATCACATAATTAAATTTCTCATTTTTGTAAACAAATGAAATTAAAAAACCCCCAAAACTCCCTATTTCGCTAACTAAAACATCAAATGTGGCTTGCATACTAGCAATAAAAGGAATATATATTAGTTTTAATTTATTACTTGACCTGGACACAATTTTGTAAATTAAAGTATTATAAATTTCTAATTTTCCTAACAAATGAAATTAAAAAACCCCAATGTTCTCTATTACTCTAACTAATCCATGAAATGTGGTATGCATACTAGTAAAGGAAGATATATATACTAGTTTTAATGGACTAATTAACCTGATCACAATTTGTAAATTAAAGTATTATAAATTTCTAATTTTTTCTACACAAAATAAATTAAAAAATACCCTAAAATATTATTTTTCTAACTAAACCATGAAATGTGGTATACATACTAGTAATGAAAGATGTATACTAATTTTGGGGTACTAATTAATTTTAGTTTCCCTTCAACAAAATATTCAATCTATCAAGTGATTGAAGTTTAAAATGGCGTAAAAATCATAAAATAAAAAACCACACACACACACACACACACACACACACACACACACACACACACACACACACACACACACATATATATATATATATATATATATATATATATATTATATATAATGCTGCTAAAACATGAGAGGATGAAGCTAGTAACGTTTCAACGAGTCGATGGCATTGTAGACACTACTAGTCTACTACAATAACTTTATTGGAGGCGGGCCATTTTGATTATTGGAGGCGGGCAACACCAACCGCCTCTAATGAAAGGCCTCGGTTAATCCGGACCTACGAAGGCGGTTGTTTTTGCCCGACTCGGTTAATAATTTCACAAAATAAAAAAGCCCATCGAGCCCGAACACGAGCAGGCCCACCGAGCCCGGTCCCACGCGCTGCCGCTGCTTGTGAGCGGATCCATGCCCACGCTGCCGCCGGTGGCCGGACCCGCTCGGTGGTGGCCGGATCCGTGCCCTCGCCGTTGCTGTTGGCCGGATCCGCGTCAGGAGGGGCACCGCGCCACATGGGGAAGAGGGAGGGGCGCCTTGCTCGGAGGAGAGGGAGGGGGCGTCGCACCGTGCGCCACCGTTGCCTCGAGATCCGCCGTCGGGGCGGAGGGGGAGGGGCTCGAGCAGGATTGTCGTCGCCGCCACCGGAGTCGGATCTGTTGGAGGAGCGTCGCGCCGTGGTGGAGCCCGCCACCACTGGAGCCGATTTGGAGGAGGAACTCGCCGCTGAGCCGATCTGGAGGAGGGGAGGGAGGAGAGAGGACGCTGCGGAGGGGAGTGAGGGAGGTGGCTCCGCTGGGGAGGGGAGGGAGGAGACGAGGGTGAGGGAGGGGCGCTGCCGCTCGGCCTAGGAGAGGGAGGGGCGTTGCCGCTCTCGGCTAAGTCACATGAGGGAGGGGAGGGGCGGTTGGGTGCGGGCAGAGAGAGGCGGCTGGGGTGGGAGTGGGCTCTCCCTAACCCTAAAGTTCATGTATTTATATTTGAAGAGGCTATCGTGCCTCGCTTGGACCTGTTGGGCCTAGGCCTTTTACAGAGGCGGACCTTTAACGTTGCCCGCCTCCATAAATCAATTTACGGAGGTGGGCATTATAAGACGACCACCTCCAAAAATAGGCTATATTTTGAGGCGGTTGTCTTATAATGCCCGCCTCCGTAAATCGATTTTACGAGGTGGGCAAAAGTAACTGTCCCCGTTAATAAAAATGCTCGCCTCCGTTAATCCGTTAGGATTTTAGGAGACGGTTGAATTTGTACCCGCCTCTATTAATAAAAGGGCACTGTCTTGAAAAATCATTTGTGTACTAGTGAGAAGTGTTGAAATGAATCAATGGCCCGAGATTAGAGCAAGAATAAGGAAGAACACAATAAAAACTGAGAGCTCGGGCTTGGACTGAGCGATGAAGAAGAGTTCAAATAGAGGGGGACATTTAATCCTGGTCCATGTTACCAACCGAGACTAAAGGCCAACATTTAGTCCGGGTTGGTGTCACACACCGAGACAAAAAAAACCTTTAGTTCCGGTTGGTATCACACACACCGGGATAAAACCTTTAGTTCGGTCGCTTCTGCAAATACCTAACAACTTAGCTATTGGGAGAAGACTTTTACTCCCGATTAGTGTTATCAACTGAGACTACATTTTTTTTGTCCCGAACGTAATTTTCGCCGAGACTATTACTCGTTTGGCAGATCGACTAAAGATCGATTTTGTAGCACTGGGCATGCAAGAGTTCAAAGGCTATCAGGGCATTATCGTTTAATATAATCATTCTACCTGAACGAAAGTACTTTAGCTAAAAACGGTCACAATACATTAGAGACAACCTTATAAATGTCGTTGCAGAGACTTGTGGGTCTAAAATATATATGTATCTCTTGCTTGGAACGAGCTTGTTCATTCAGCGGGCCAAAAGCATATATTGAGCTGATTGTGACGATGCGTGTATATATGTCGATCATCGATGAGGTAGAGGCAGGCATGGAAACAAGCAGCATTAGCTGGCTGGATATGGGACCCGGCCGGTGGCTAGCTAGCAAGGGGTGGCCGAGCCAACCATGCATGCATGCTAGATAATGATGGTGATGATAATACTCCCAAGAACAGGATACATCATGAACGAAGATGATAATTATTATTATTCTAAGCACAAGGCAGAGACAGGCAGGCAGGCATGCTTTGCTAGCTGCTTTATTTGACTATAGTACTACTAGCATATATATAGCGTAGGGTTTAGCCAGCAATATACTGGCCCAATGTGTAATGTTGCTGTCGACCCACACACCTTACTGCTGTTGAGCATCATCATTAATTCTGGTGCTAGCTCATATGCATGTCACAACTAGGGTTTTACTAACCGTTTCGAAACCGGTAACCGCCGGGGAGCGGTTGGGCGGTTACCGGCCGGTTTGACCGGTTACCGGTCCAAACCGAACGGTTTGGATTTTGAATTCAAACCCCGCAGTTCAATCGGTTTTGGACCGGTAACCGATCGGTTAGGGCCGGTTACCGACCGGTTTGAACGGTAACCGGTCCAAACCGCCGGGTGACTTTTTTTTTTGCTTGAAAAAATCAATTTTTTTTGCATGACCTTTGTGCATAATGATGTAAATAGAACACACAATTCATGGAAAATAGTGTGATACAAATGGCCAACCCCACAATAATATCATAGTGATGCACTAGCCACAAATTCACGACGGAAATAACGTAGTTCACCGTTGCAACAACAACAAATCGTCCATGGAAATACCTTGTGTCGTAGACATGCGAACATCATGGTCACTGGCGTTGAATATAAGGGAAGATCCCGTTTCGGCACCCCTCCTCATACTCCGCGGTGGACATTAGAGCGATACCGCGCGACTGTAGCCCGGCCTTGTACTCTATCCATGATTGACCCGTCCAATGAGCTGTGGTCTCCCATTCCTGCACTAACATGTTGTAGAAATCCGGGTCTTGCCATTCGTAGACCCATCTAGTGGCCGGTTGCGTGCTGATGTCAGGAACGGGGTAGGTATAACCACCACCGTACGATGTATCACTGTACGAGGAAGAGGAGTACTGTGGCGTGTCGTAGCAGTCCGTCGGGTCGTAAGCTCTCCTCTGCGATTCCGGCTGCCCATGGTCGCGGTCCTGAGTAGCATGTGTGAAGTCCGTCTCGCCTACAGCCGACCATAATTAGTACTAGTGAATAGTCATAGACATTAAAAGAAATGTCTGTAACAACCGATACCTGTGAAACGAAGTCCACCAGCATCACCAGCACCACTACCACCAGCACCATCTGCAGAACCCCCAGCCCCACCACCACCACCACCACCACCAACAGCAGCTCCAGGGTCATCGTCACCACTATGACCGTCTCCACTGTCATTTGCTGAGCTGCTGTGATCAGACTCCTGTCGCAGCCGAAGGTTGTAGTTCACATACACTAGCTTGTTCAGTTTTTTGTGGGACAAGCGATTTCGAACCTTCGTGTGCACCAAGGCAAATGTACTCCAGTTGCGCTCGCATCCACTGGAGGATACACACTGTGCAACAAGCCTCAGCGCAAGTTTTTGCAGATTTGGAGTGCTCCTGCCGAACAACATCCACCATTGAGCTGCAAGTGGAACCCATTATGTTAGGTATGCGCTCAAAAAGACAAAAAAAATGAGTTCAAAAGTACTCTTACATGGGGTTGTCTTGGGGTCCGTGGCCATTTTAATGGCCAGCTCAGTGTCAAACTCCCCAAGGTGTAGGCGGAATGATTCTGCCTCCTGTAATGCCAAGACAGCGGAGTGCACATCCGTCATTTTCCCAAATGCTTCCTTGAGGCCAGCAAACATTTGCGGAGTTGGATTGTAACGGTATACAAGCCTTGGGTTGAGGACAGCAGCTGCAACATACGATGCACGACAAATTAGCAAATGGTAAATACTCAATATGTAGAGACATGGATTTTAACAATGGTTTTGATCGCACCTGGGCCCACATGCGTGCCATAGTACACGTCCGCAATCCTGCCATCCATGATAGCCTTGTACTCATGCCATGTTGAGACATTTGTTCCAAAGAAGGCATCCATCTCCCTTTTGCACTCTTGGAAGTTGTACACTACCTCACACAGGTTAGGTCGCCTATCCTGATCAGCGAACCGAAGGAACCTGTAAATTGGTGCCACTGAATCGATGATGTATTTGAGTGTTTCCCACCACTGTATACTAGACAACCTTGCGTGAGCATAATGACCTTCCTTGGATTTTCTCCACCTGCTATGCAAGAACTCGGAAGATCCCATCCACTGCATAAAACGATCACGCTTCCGATGGAAGCTCTCCATGAACATGTAGTTGGTCCCAAACCTAGTGGCATTCCATTTGACCAACTCACCACCAATGGCTTCCCTCATCATTGCATTCAACTGGTCATGGTTGTGCAGCCAAGCTGAAATGCGCTTGCATACGAAGATCATATCTGCATGCTCCGGCCTTTGACCAATGTCCTTCAGCATCAAGTTGATGGTGTGTGCAAGGCAAGGTGTCCAAACAATATGCTTGTACTCCTCGTTCAATCTCTGGCATGCTCTCTTGAAGTTGGCGCCGTTGTCCATGACGATATGCACGACATGCTCAGCACCTATCTCCTCAACCACCTTGCGAATCAGCTGCACAAGTAGGCACAACATTTAGTGGAACCGAGAAAACATAGTGCATGTGAACTGGCATAATATTTTGGACGTACCCCAACAAATAAGATGAATCTTGACTCCTGCCTGTCGCATCAACTGACTTGTGGAACCACATGACGCCATTGCAATAGATCAAAAAATTGATGACATTCATTCTTGTCGGGCCCGTCCACGAATCACACATCAACGTGACCCCAAACAAGGGCCACTCCTCCTTAAACTTTGTGTACCGGATCTGCAGGTCCTTCTCGTTATGATCGAGGTACTTCCGTCTATATCCTTTCCACTGGGTGACGCGATGCCTTCACCTGCAATCGTAAGCGAATCATGAGAATAGAGAAATATACGTAATGAATTGAAGTCTCCAAGTTATGTACTTACCCCACTTCTGCGTCTCCCTGACCGCACTAACAAAGTATGGATTGTCCGCCTGTCTCCCGGGGATTCCTGCAGTATGGAAAAACTTTCCCCAAGCTTTCCCAATTGCGTCCTTCGCGTTCCTTCCCCTCTGCGTCCATGACCCTGTATCAATCCTTGTCTGCTTGAGTCCACCCCTCGTACCGACTGCCAAGTTGTAGTCCTCCACCACCGCAGGGGTCTGCCTCTGTGAACCAGACCTCCGAAACATCCTCTGCAAAGGATTGCCCCCCTGCGAAGCAGTACCACTACCACTGCCACCTCCACGCTCGTAAGCGCCTCCTCTCCGCTGCACCCCCTCCTGGTACTCATATTCTGCTCTGGACTGATTCATGGCTGCCTGCAACTGAGCCTCGTACTCGTCATCGTCAAGGGGGTGGTTGCCCTCCGCTGCAGCAGCCTCTCGTGCAACCCTCTGCCGAGAGCGGTCACTAGTTGCCTGCCTAGTTCTGTCGAGATCCTGCTGAAAGTACTCCCGGACGTCTCTAGGCACCTTGCTGCAGTGGATCACCTCCGTCCCGCGCGCAGCCAAATGCTGCTTCAATCGGGAAGCACCACCCCCGGCTTTTTGTGTACGACAGTAGTTGCATTTCCAACCGGGAGCAAGATTCTCACCATGCTCCCATACCACGTCTCTGCGGTCTCTCGGCATCTCCTGCACAAATGGACAACACAAACAAATCGAACACGTGCATCAAATCATACCGCAAATAAACCTAAATCCTAACATACACCTAAATCCTACCTAAATCCTAAATCCTACATCAATGAAATCCTAAATCCTAAATCCTACATATCTCCTAAAGCAAATCCAACCGTAAATCCTAAACCAAATAAACCTAACTCCTATATACATCCTAAGTCAAATCCTACCTAAATCCTACAATAAATATTTTCTACATCATATACTCCATCAAACCTACATTCTATAGCTTGTTATAACTAAATCCTACAGCAAAAGCAACTACAAATGCAAGGAAATGAAAAAAACAAAAAAAAACTTACCGAGCGAACCCGGTCGGTTACCGTTCGTCCGGTCGGTAACCGACACTGTCCGGTCGGTAACCGCCGGGGGGATGGAGGCCTGGAGGCGCGGTCGGTTACCGACCAAATCTCTCGGTAACCGCCACCGACCGAACGGTTACCGAGGCTCGGGGGCGGTTGCGGGCGGCACTCGGGCGGATTTGTGCGGGGAGCGAGCGGATAGGGTTTGGGGAGCGGGCAGCGCCCCCCCCCCCCCACGCCGACAGCGCCCTTGTAGGAGGCGCCAGGAGCGAATGGGCCGCATGGGCCCTTAACGGGCCGGCCGGTTTTTTTCTTTTTTCTTTTTTTTTCAAACTTAAACACGTCCAAAAAAATAGCAAACGAACTCCAATTTGAAATTTTTTTACACCATTGGACTCTATAAATCGTGAACTATTTTAAGGAATTTTTTCAGAATTTTTTTTTAAAAAAATTCAAATTTGAAATTTGAATTCAAACCGGTACCGAAACCGAACCGCCCGCGGCCGGTTTGTCGGTAACCGACCGGTTACCGCGGTTACGGTTCGGTAACAAAAACCCTGGTCACAACTGCTGTCACACGTACGCCTTCACTGATCATAGTTGCATGGGAGCTCCATCATCAGTGTGCTGCAGTGACACTAATTGTCAGTGCAGACTCTCCGGATCTCTTTTTTTTAGCATGCGGATGAGAAGATAAATATAATTAATAGTACGGTGGTGCAACAATACAGGGGAAATAGCTCTTAATTAGGTGCAAATATTAATAAAACTAAACTAAAGCAGGGCGCCTAGCTAGTCTCTAAATTTGGAGGTATATTTCCATATTTTGATTTTTACATCCCTAAACTTATCTTGAACATCAGTATTACTCCGAACGGATTTTAACTTGTAACCGGCGTCTGGCCCTCTCTGTTTTTTTTTTGTTTCGCCTGTTTCTCGCTCGTTTGAACTTTAAATTGAGTTCTATTTTTTATGTTGGTTTCATATCACCCTGAGGATATTTCTAAAGTAATTTTGTTATTGTGCTTTTTCGGTGTTGTTGCTACACGTTTCTTGTGGTGATTTCGGGACAACAACTAAATATTTCGAAAGAAATTTAAGACTTCCTCTGCTTACTATTTTATTCCTTCAATAGTTAATAATATGTATTAATAATAAAGGTCTAACTACAATGTAGATATATGGACAAACTGAGAAATGGAATCCGGCTATATTAGAGCAAATATAATAAGGGACTGTAAGCAGGCTAAATGATGATGTGGAGGAGAGAATGGACGAGAGAGAGAAAAAGTGAGTTGTAAACTTACAAATAGCTTGAGCATAAGAACTAAAAAAATCTGTGAGATAGACAATATATAAGTGGGCTAAGAGGTTGATGTAATGATTCATACAGGCCAACAGTGACATGTATTATTAGCCTTTACACTAATCTAAATGAGTGCGTGTATATATCTTCGCCGCTAGGTACTATACCATATATATAGCTAGTAGCTAGTATTATATACTCCAGAGTAGATAAGTATATATTATAACATGCATGCGTACGTATGGAAAGAATAGATCGCAGCACACACTGCATGCCTGCATCCGCTGATCTGCATGGAGGATGGAGGGAGAGATTACTAGTACTAGTACATGCATGCACAGTCATCAGGGCATGGATGGCAGGCACAGCTGATAGAAGGAGGTCATGACGGAATACCGCGGATCTGCTTTGGCGATCGCCTTTGCTTTATTTGCACCATTTCCAAGGGTTCTCTTTCTATTTGCTGCTGCTGCTACTGCTGTATTTGCTTGCATTGGTCGGTCCCAGCAGGCCATATCTCATCTCATTACCTAGGTAGTTAGTACACTAAATATATATTTTGTTTGAATGTTAACGTCTCTTGCTTCCTTTCCTGGTCGTATCGTTTTGTACGTCCTAGTAATTAACTATAAATCTATAATGAATTAAATTGATCTAAATTTTTAGCTGTACTAGACTGATGAATATAATGTGTGGCCACACAGCTGGTGGTATAATAGTGGTGCTCGTTCCTAGTGTCAATTGGTCACATCAGACGTACCACCCGTCAATAATCTATTTAGAAATAACTAAGCCGCTAAGCAAGATTGATATATTTCACCCGGCCTAGGAACGAATTACTCCTTTGACGACAGGCACATCACAACTGCAATGGCGCCAATGTACCATGCATCTAACCTATTTTTACTCCCGTCCAACCAAATGCATCTACATTACACCTTGCCTAGTGTCGTCTCGATTCGTTGGCAGGCACCTCAATCCTACTACTAGTTCTTTTGTGCATTCTTCAAGAAACTAAAATATTTTTTATGCCCGCCACATTTTTCAAATTCAAGGTTCTTGCATTGCTCGGGAAAGAAAGAAAGAAACTAAAGGCAACAACATGACAGAAAAAAAAACAAAAAGGAAAAGAGAAAAAGGAAAGCGCGCGTTTGCATTGGACCGAGGCGCGCCGCGCATTCGCCACTTAGCAGATCCAAGAAGGATCCATCCTCCATGGTCCAGGGATACTCCTTCCTACTTGCTATCTAGTCACAACCACAGCACAGGCACACCAGCTATATCGTAGTTCCTCTACTCGCTTTTTTTTTGGGGTGGGTGGGGGCACACCTGAAAGCGACTCTTGAGTAGTGTAGAGGCCCCCGGCCGGACCGGTTCAGGTGATCACGGCAATCCACGCTTCCTTTTTCTTTCTCCATATAAGCAATGGAAATATAATACTCTCTTTTAGAATTCGTTTAGGGAAGTTCCAATGATAGAAACTATAGCAGTTTTTATAGCATAGGATGTCGCACCAAGAAACTCCTCCTTTCAACACATAATTTCTACAACACTATCCATACAAAGAGTAGATCAAATACACTACAGGAACATCTAGATCGGATGTGGCAACTATTTCAGCAGTCTTGTTGTTTCTGCATCTCATGATCGCCAGCAATGAAACACACTTTTTAGTATCAAACAGGTCATTGTTTAATATATGGTCCATATATCTGCAGTCCAACATGTGCTTTCTAAACTGTAGTCGAAGACCACTTTCTAGCAATAGATAAATAGTAGTAGTAGTAGCATACTAGGGGGCCATATGTCAGTCTCAGTTTAGGGCGTGTTTGTGCACCCGGCCAAGTAGCTCGGTTGCGCCCCCGGGCTGCAAAGGCTCGTGTTTGCGCACCTGGCTCAGCTGGGAGCCCGGCTCAGCGCGGCCAAAACCGCCCCCTCAGCCTGGCCCTGGGGAAACGAAGCTAGGGTTCGTTTCTCCCGAGCTCGGCTGCGCGCGGCGCGATGGTGGTGATTTTTGGCTGATTTCGGCCGCCCCGGGGTGGCTCGCGCGGGAACCTGAAACCTCCGCGCGCGCTCAACCGCCGGCGAAAACCTCCTCTCTCTATTTAAGCCGGCGCTTCTGGTGTTCTTCCCTTCTTCCTCTCGCCGCTCTTCGTTTTCGTCTTCCACGTGAGAAACCGGTTTAGAGCTGGTGTGCGTCGCGGCGGCCTCCGTCCCCGTGTTGGTTGCTGGTGCTCCGACGCGTCGCCGCTCTTTGTCCTGCCGAGACTCCGTGGAGGCGGTGGTCTCTTCTTCCCGCTTCTTCCGTCCCTCTCGGTGGTAGATCTGGTGGAGGCGGTGGTGTACTTCCAGCTTCTTCCGTCCCTCTGGGTGGTGGATCTGGTGGAGGCGGTGGTCTTCTTCCCGCTTCTTCTGTCCCTCTGGGTGGTGGATCTGGTGGAGGCGATGGTCTTCTTCCCGCTTCTTCCGCCCCTCTCGGTGGTGGATCTGGTGTCTGCTAGTGCTCTTGTTCCCGCTTCTCCCGTCACTCTCGGTGGTGGATCTTGAGGTTGCTGGTTCTCCGACGCAGCGCCGCTCTTTTCTCCCGCTAGTTTGTACTGGTTCTGGCATCTCTTATGGTTTGTTGCAAGTTATTGTTCTTGATTTGTTAGGTTTACCAAGTTGATATGGTTTCTGATCTATTAGGTTATGGTATTTAATATGTGAACTTGATCTATTAAGGTTTCGTAGTACATTTTGTTCATGATTTGTTAGGGTTTGGTACTATTTTATGCTTTTCATCTGTTATATTCATGCCTTCTTGTTTTTGGTCGATGATGTGTGCCTTATTGTGCACCTGGAGGCATCATGTACATGATGCAGCCGTGCATTTCCCCTATTTTCAATTCACAAGCATGTTGACGCCTAGCAGGGTGTTATGAGCTGAATTTCAGTTCCATTTCTATATGTGCTTGTAGATGGATCCCTCTTTGAGCCGTGACATGATGTGTAGACAGACAGCTGCTTTGACTGTAGTTATTGTTTCCTTTGTATCCACTAGGCTAAAAAAACAGCCTGAACCTGAAACACACCTAAATTACCCTGTACCACATGCACTTAGGGATGAAAATGAGTATCACAGGCATAGGACACTGAACATGATTTACAATTCCAGTGATACAGAGTGCATTTCCATGATTAGGATGAAGAGAGCACCTTTTTTGAGTTAGTTAAGACATTTAGAGAGAGGATCTTGGTAACTGATAGGGATGGGGTGTCAGTAGAGGAACAAGTAGCCATGTTCCTGCATGTTGTAGGCCACAACCAAAGGTTTAGAGTAGTCCACCAGTCCTTTAGGAGATCCATCCAAACAATACACCAACATTTCCATCAGGTTTTGTATGCTGTTGGGGAGCTTAGGAATGAAATGATCAAGCCACCTAACAATGGCACTCACCCAAAGATCCATGGAAGCCATAGATGGTATCCATACTTGAAGGTAAATGTTTACCAAGGGTTCACTACATTTTTAGATTCACATATGGTTTACCCTATCTTACACATGGTTTGTTAGGATTGCATTGGTGCCATAGATGGCACCCATTTTCTGGCCAGAGTACCTAGAAGGCAACAACAAGCTTTCAGGGGGTAGGAAAAAGGATCCCACCCAAAATGTGATGGTAGCTGTGGATTTTGGTCTCAAATTCACTTATGTCTTAGCTAGTTGGGAGGGTTCTGCACATGATGCAACTATCATGACAGATGCCATTGAGAGGGAAGATGGGTTCACTGTACCACAAGGTAATTGAACAATCAAAATAATTGCAACATTTGATGCCATAATCAATGTCACATAGTCTCACAGTAGATGTACCATTGTAGGTAAATTCTACTTGGTAGATGCTGGGTATGCATGCCGCGCTGGCTTCCTACCTCCTTACAGGGGAGTGGGGTATCATTTATCTAAGTTTGGGACAAATAGGCCCAGTAATGCAAGAGAGTTATACAACCTCAGGCACTCCTCACTTAGAGTAACTGTGGAGAGGGCTATAGGTGCACTGAAGCTAGGTTTCGTATATTGGACAACAAGACCTTCCACAAGTATAAAACACAAGTAAAGCTAGTGTTAGCATGTGCCATTCTTCACAATTGGATCCTAGGATTTGGCATTGATGAAGTAGTGCCAAGTGAGGATGGTTTCACTGGATCTCCACCTGATCCATTGAGCATGCCTCCCAGTCATCTGCCACAAGACTCAAATGATATGTCTGCAAGGAGGGATACCATTTGCAATGCTATGTTGGAAGGGAGGGGATCTATTAGGATTTGATGAGTCATGTAATATTTAACTGAATT
Organism: Microstegium vimineum; assembly: GCA_022036555.1. Lineage (NCBI taxonomy): Eukaryota > Viridiplantae > Streptophyta > Magnoliopsida > Poales > Poaceae > Microstegium > Microstegium vimineum. Next base: position 7,645,743 of record CM039133.1, read on the forward strand.
CAGCTTGTATACCCTGTTGTGGAACTCTTGTTTGTGTGTTGCTGATGTAATATTGTGTTGGACAAGGCTGAGACCATTTTTTCCTCTATGCTTCACTTCTTTTTTCCTAATGCATTGTTAACATCTTGCACTTGCACACCAGCTAGGATGGATTCATTTACTGCTGAGGGTGGGTTGGTTGCAGATGCTGATGTGCTCAATGAGATGATTAATGGTGGTACAACTGCTATGGCAACTGCAGTTGCTCCATCCCATCCTCCTGTTGCTCATGTTGCTCATGTTGCTCCTGTTCCTCATGTTGCTCCTGTTGCTCCTGTTGCTGGGGGTCCTAGGGCAATGAGGTGGACCAACAACAATTCTGGATTTGTTCTTAGGAGGATGTCTGCCCTTGTTAGTGATGGTAGTAGGCCAGACAAGGTTTTCAAGGACAAGGATGTGAACCAAGTGGCCAAAGCCTTAAAAGAGTACTGTGGGGAGGTAGTGAGTGCAACTCAAGTGTACAACCACTTGAGGAAGTGGAGGCAGAAGTGGACTAGGGTGACCAAGCTGAAAGATCTTAGTGGTGCTCTATGGGATGACCTAGCCTGTGCCATCATGCTTGAGCATGACCACTGCAAGGTAGCAAATTGATTTATTGACTTCTTTCCTCCTTTGTTTGTCCTTCCTTTGTCTTTGTCCTCCTCTTTACTTCCTTAACATCTCTGAAACTAAATGAACCACACTGCAGGACCATCCTAAAGATGCAGAGTTCCTAAACTACCCAATTAGGTTCTACACTGAGATGGAGGCCATCTTTGGCAATGCCATGGCCACTGGCAAGTTTGCACTTGGGTCTGGTGAAGCCTTAGGGCAGAACTAGGTTGATAGTGCTGCTACCAAAGTTGAGGTACCTACTGTGACCCAAACCACAATTGAAAAACTCCAGCCTGAAGCTGGGGAGGGTAGCAAGGCCACACAAGTGCCCTCTGCAGTTGGTGGTGGGAAGAGGAAGAGAGGGAACTTCTCTGAGGATGAGATTATCATGTTAACTAACATGTCAGATGTTGTCAACAATGTGGCTAATGCCCTTAGAGAGACTAGACTAGCTCATGTTGATGGTAATCTGTACCTAGCTGTGCTGGAGATGTCTGGTTTTACTGAGGAGGAACTTATTATTGCCTACACCTATCTTCTAGACAACAAGGCCCAAGGCAGAGACTTTGTTAATATGAGTGATTCCCATAGGACCATTTGTCTTAGGAACTTCCTTGCCAAACACATGCCACTGTAGGTGCACTGCATGATGGTCCTAGGACAGGAGGGGGTTGACTGTTGAGATGTATAGTTCCTCCACCCCCCTCACACACTCTCTCTTCTTTTGACTACAACTCATGTTGACTGTAGGGCCTTTTGTGCAGTCTAGGTACATCTTATGACACCTGACCTTTTGTTTATGTTTCCCTAGGAGAGTGGCTACCAGTAAGGGTGCTGGACGTGGCTGTTGAACATTTTTAGTATTGTAAGAACATATTTGTAGCCTCTGTTGGCTACTTTTATTTGACATGAATTTGCTACTAAGGTTTCAAGCCTGTGTTGGCTGTTTGTATTTGACTATTTTCGGTTGCTATTTGTAGCCTATGTTGGCTACTTTTAATGACACAATTTTTTTGCATCACAAGCCTTTATGTTCCCAGTCATTACTTGTTTCAATGTTGATGTTTCTTTGCTTTATTTTTTCCTAAACCTTGGTAGCCACCAATGACTTCATTACTAAAAAACCACCATACTTTACAGCTGAGGCCACTCTTTGCATCTTTTTGCCTATGATGAAACATATATTAGGTAGAGGTACCTGCATGTTAAGCAACTTTTGTCTCATGTCATTCATCTAATCTTCTGGAATCATCCACTGTTAAGCAACAATGGATGTTTCAGAAGATTACATGGGTGCCATGTATCTACTTCAACTAAAACTTGTAGGCACCAATGACTACCTCCTTCTGCTATGATATGAGGCAACTATCTACTACTCCTTCATGTTTTTTTGGCTTTCTGCTTTGTTGTCTCAATCTGATAATTGGTTTCACTGTCTTTTTAGCATGGCTTGGTACGTGGTGTACTACGGCAGGGTGCCTGGAGTGTATAGTTCTTGGGCAATGTGCAATGCCCAGGTAAGTGGTTATCCAAACAACTGTCACAACAATTTTGCAACAAAAGAGGAAGCTGAAGCAGCTTATTTGGAGTTTACTGGTGGTGAAACCGTGCCTCTTTTGGATAATGCTCCTCCACCAATCCAACACTTGTTCCATGCTTAGCAATGTCTGGTTAACAAATCAGCTGTCTTAGCTGTTGCCTGTGTTCTTCTTTCTGTTATCGTAATGCTTCTTTTTTTTTACATCCTCATGTGAGTGATCCATTGTGGCCAATGATGACACAACCAATGATTCAAGGAACTGGGAACTTAAGCTTTTGCATGATTCAAGGAACTAGCAACTTAAGCTTTTGCATGTTCATCGTCGGATTCTGTAATGTTTATTTGTTATTGGTGTTTTACATTGCCAGAAGTGACATTCTTCCTTGCTGTTTTGTTTAATTCTACCATGTACCTTCCTATGATAATTACTTTAAGGACTGTTAAAGTGTCTGAGGACATTCGTTATTATTCAAAGATTTATGTTTGTTGGATCACTTGTTCCCTATTATTTTGTGTGGCTTTGAAATTGTGTGAGGCCATTTGAGTGAGTACAATCACTTGGGCCTGGTCGACCACAACCAGCTGCCAAGCACAGTCTCAGCTTGGCAGTTGGTGGTAGTTGGCCTCTTGGCCCGGCCGGTTGATGGGTGCCAAACACCAGCTCGGCCAAGCCGGGCTCGTTTCATACACCTATACAAAGAAGTTGCATTGCAGCTATTGGGCCTGTCCTGGCCCTATAGGGCGGGCCGAGCTGGGCACGGCCATGTGCACAAACACGCCCTTAGTTTTGATGTGTCGAGCCATATCCAAGCTAGTTCTATTCCGTTTCAATGTAGTGGCAAGCAGCAGAGTGGTTTGTCAGGGCCACTGTGGTTCTCGGAGTTCGGTAACAACAATGATCGAAGAGGATTGGGGACGGCGGGAGAAGGAGCGAGAGCGGGGCGGAAGAAGGAGCTAGCGCGAGGGAGTAGCGGCGAGGCGGCGGGGAGTAGCGCCAGGGAGTACCGGTGGGAACTCGCGCGCGGGGGCGTGATGATGAGCGCGCAGAGGCGGGAGGGAAAACGCGCGGAGGCAGAGGGAAAGCACGCGCTCGCGCGCCATCTCCTCGGCGGCGGCGGCGCACAGGATCCGCGCAGAAGCTGCTAGACTCTGGTCGAGTCTCCCCAACAGCATTTGCCTCGTTTCTATGTTCATCGATGCTATTGTAGACCCGGTTTCCTCCTCAAGAAATCGTTTCTTCATTTTAGGCTCTCTCTCTTCATTAAAGGTCCTTTGCCACATCAGCAAAAAGCTGAGCTGTCTAGGTAATTAATAGATATAGAAATCATCATAAATGTCCCATTAGGACTGCCCTTAGGGCACTCCCAATGCAAACTCTATCATCTATTTATTACCTCAAATATTATGGACTTGTAGTCTAAATAAGACTTGGAGTCTTGTTTTTTCATCATCTCTCTTCAATAAATATACTATCACATCAGCAAAATGTCATAAATAAGTGGTAATAAATACTCTTGGACTCTATGATAGAGTCTTGCATTGGGAGTGCCCTTAGGACATTGATATGTCTCTCAAACACAATTTTGACCTCTTATTATTTTAAAAATATTAATAGAATAATGATATATGCATACTTTTATGAAAGTATTTTTAAGATAAATCTATTCATATAATATTCACATTTGCAATCTCAACAAGTTAAAAGTTATTAATAATTTATATTCCCAATGTTTGACCCAAAGCTTCTCCAAAACGACTTCTAAATCATATACGGAGGGAGTATTTATCTTCCTAGAAACACAATCATTATTGTTTCAACGAGTAAGGACAAAACTAATGTAGTGGCGATTAAGATTACTGTATAATGTTGTAATGCTTCGTAGGCATAGTTGCTTTCTTAAAAGCTGAGGTAAAACTCCCGTTTCAAAAACTACTTCCTAGGCATAGACAAACACATTTTACTTATAAAAAGTTTTAAAATAATTTTATTCATAGACTAGTTTATGATCACAAATCAATCACCGAAATGGTGTGACCAGGTGTATGTTCTAAAGAAACTTTACCTATTGTTATAGGTGGTGACTTTAACATTATACGACAACCGGATGAGAAAAATAATGATAATTATAATGACAGATGGCCTTTTATGTTTAATGCCGTCGTTGATTCCTTAAATCTTAGGGAAATAGAAATGTCACGCAGAAAATAATACACTTAAGCTAATCATCTACGGAATCAAACATTTGAAAAATTAGATAGAATCCTTATATGCACAGACTTTGAAACTAAATATCCGCATAACACTGTTCATGCCTTGACTAGGAAAATCTCTAATCACACACCTCTATTAATTTCTACAAATAGCCCGTCCTCTTCTTACCAACCCCGGTTTAAATTTGAATTGAGATAGTTGCTGACAGATGGATTTTGTGAGATGGTTAGTGATGTGTGGCATAATACACTAGTTAATGACTCCACCACTGAGAGGTGGCAAGCCAAGATCAGACGGTTGAGTCAGTACCTTAGAGGATGGGAAAAAAGTGAGTGGTGCTTACAACAAAGAAAAAACAAGCATTTTGAATAAACTAGATGAATTGGATAAAAAAACGTTTATTAAACAAGATCTATTCATAGATCGAATAAATATGTTTTTGGCAGTGGCGTATAGGTCCTATATATAGGGAAAACTCGTGCGATCTGGAGAGACAACTTCTTTGAGAGACAACTTTTTGTAATAACGCTTTTCTTTTTTCTTTTGGCCTAGTTGCCTTGTAACTTCTTCCCCTGTCCTGTACATATCTTCTTCTCTGTTATTTCTTTGACAACCTTATATGAAAATGAAAAAATAGGTAGGAGACTCCCCTGCTGTCTGTTTTTTTTAAAAAAACTATCAGCAGTTCAAGGTGACACTGCCATTGTCGAGGAGCATCCAGGCTATGCAATCCGCACTTTCTGAAGGCATATACGCTTGAGTTGTACTACACCGTCTGACATAGTCTTCAAGGCATAGTCTTGAGATGGTTACAAAGATGGAGCCGCTTGAGTACTCATTCGGTTGAGGTAGAATCCACGAAGGAATTGTTCTAAAGTGCTAAAAGGTTATACAAATTTGCTAAGCAATTCTGGTAGGAATAAATCCTAAGGATGATTCACGGCCAACCGAACGAGCTTTGTGTTGGACAGAGTTTTGCCACAAACATCCTTCATTCTCTTATCTACCGAAATGCTCTTCACCTGATGCCACTCATTCATGTTGTAAAGCTGCTCTGTAGCATCGCAAATTCGTATGGATGTTGTAGAAGAGTACTCCTAGCTAGAGAGACAAAGGGCTCAATACACTACCTAGGAGGCTTGAGGCCATATATATAGTGATGTGCGCATAATTGTGTGGGTGAGTTCTTGTTACATTTATTTACAGCTACGTGGACCAGTACTTTTTTTTATCACACATGCTGCCCTTAAAAGTTGAGCACCACAAGTTGAAAAGAGTGACTTCAAAAAGAAATGAACAGATTCTACTTGATTTGCATCAAGCCCTTGGGATCTGAATGTGTTGCTGTTGATACACCAACAAAATTATGGTGAAAAGTATTCGGGTGGCAATCCAAAAGGTTTCAAAACAACTATAACACCAAACTGAATGAACCACATATAGCACATTGCACATGTCATGCAGCGGATAACACACAATTTACAAGAAAACATGTTCGATGTTTGTGCAGTCTAAAATGCAACTAAAATATGTGCATACGGCCTTTGCAGACGAAGATGCTATGGATAATAGTGGAGTGATGATATTGTTGACTATGGGGGTGTTTGGGATTGCTCCGCTCCTATTTTTTTAGCTCCGCTCCAGCTCCACGTTGCCAAACATCTCCAGCCTCAGGAACTCTGCTCCAAGAAAAACATGGAGTTGGGGGGCTAACTCCACCTTTTTTGTGGAGTATCTCAAGGGGTACTCTAGTTTTTGTTGTTTTCTACTCCCACATGGAGTTGTAAGGTAATTACCCACCTTGCCACTCAAAAATTACATGTTACTTTCTCATAACCCCTTCTCACCCTGTGAAAACGCTGACCTTTCCTCTTCACCTTCACGCCGCCTCTGGACAATTATTTGTATTAGAATTATGACCTTTGTTTAATTTTCGATTTTTACAATTTATGGGACAATTATTTGTATTTCAATTATGACCTTCAATCTGTTGTTTATATTTTTTTGAAATATATCAAGAACAATTTCAATCAGGGGCATAATGGACCATTCACATGAAAACAACCTATTACATGAGCTGTAGCAGAGCAGTGTGCAAAACAATATCACATGCTCCACAAAGTCCACGGTGGAGCTGCTCCATGACGGAGTTCATGAAGAAGAGCTGCAAAAACGGGAGCGGAGCAGTCCCAAACAAGCGCCCTATATATGTTGGCGAAGACGGATCGAAGTAGACGATAGTGGAGATAACAGTACACAGCACCACCAGTCTCGGATGGAAGTCAAGCTGTCCTATAGATCCTGAGAAGTTGTGTGCAAGGGTTTCCAAAAAAAATTATTCACTCTCTTAGTGTAGGATAGCAAAGGGGAGCTGCTAAGGAAATTGGCTCTTCCAATGGCCAAAGCATGCGTGTGTTTGGGATGGAGATACGATGGCACAACAATAAAAAGATTGCCAACCCCATAGCTCGAATAAATATTTTTCTCATAATAATGGGGGAAAAAATCTGAATTCATCCTCTTTGCAGAGGAATCAGACCAATTTAGTATGTACAAACACCACCATATGACAATGACCCAAAAGAGTTTATTAAACAAGATCTATTCATAGATCAAAGAAATATGTTTTTGGTAGTGTTTGATAGGTCCTATATATAGGAAAGACTCGTGCGATCTGGTATTGCAGTTTGCTATATGTGTCGCATCGACTTTCTAAGCATACATATAGTTAATTTGTGCTTGATTTATTCGTAAACCCAGGTGCGACACATCTACATCTAAGTAGAACATGCATAGGACAAAAGCACTTTACGAGCATGTTATCTGGCATTAGTAATTATATAGTTTTCATGCTCAAGGATATATGATAACTCTTACCACGTGTAGATTCCACACGCTCTCTAAATGCCTCCGCGACTACTCGCTAGTTTCAAAGCTACATATGGTTCTATCCTTGAGACTTGTTACTTGTTATTACTCTAGTATTGAGTGGTAACTAGTGTACCATCTCGTAGCATGCATATGCACATGATGAAATTAAGGAGAAAAACCCATCAACCTCGCTTTGTACATCTCCTTCTCCCAATTGAGTTATCACCGTGCCTGGATGCTATCACCATGCTTGGAGTGGTGGTGCCTAGAGCCCAGGATGAAAAAACAGAACGAGACACCCTGCACATCTACATATTTGATAAGCGAACCATAACAATTTTCCGTATTGAATTTGAATCCACTACAAGAAATATGTCATCTTATGACGATTATGGCATGACATCTAGTCAAATGGTCACTAAATGGATCAGTTTATGACATTTATTTTGGAGCCACCTCAACTTAGTGACATTAATAAATTCACGTCATAAAAAATGTCTTAAGCCTAGTACAATGTTATATTATGACAAAGTTTGTCATGACATAACGACCAACTTGCAAATATCTTAAATCTATGATAAGGATGGTGTGTCACAAAATATTTTATTAATTCTTTTGAACATTGTTATCAAATATGGGCTTAGAACTACAAACCTACAGCTCTAGAAAAGTAAGGTCTCACCACTAAGCTACAAAACACACTTTGTGTATTGTCTTACGCCAATGTTTAAATGTATGATGTAAATAATTCTTTATACTAACAAAAATGAAAGGAAAAAAATGCACCAAATGATGTTTGAATCACGGCCAACAACGGTCATCAGGACCAAAACAAACAAGGATTGCCACTGGGCTGTAGCTCTTGTTCGACCTAGTTTTTTTTTGGGGACGCCAGCCCAATCCCTCCGCTGTAGCCTGTGGCAGTCCAATTCTATTTTCCCCCACGTCATTCTCCTGGCCCAGTTTTTTTTTTCCAATCCAGCGGCCCAGTTCTTTTTCTTTCCCATGCCAGCCCGGTAGCCTAGTTTTTTTTCCCGGTCCAAGACTGTTTATCTTGTAGTGAGCAATTCCTTAGTATTTTTGTTGGCGCCGGCCCATCTTCTATTGTAGACAACCATCATCTCATACAAAAATTAAAAAACTTGCCGCAATAAGCATCCAGATCCATAGAAATTAACGAAGAAACAAACAACTAGACTGTATGAAGGCGTTAGTGAAAAATTTGGAAGATGCTTTAAAATAATAGACACCGTATATGGCAGCATTCCAGCCATCCAGGCCCACGGCCATGGCCTGCCGACCCCTTAGCTATTTCGGCAATCTTTTGCTCCAAAAAGAAAAACAATTTTGGTAATCTAAAAAAAAGAAAAGGCTATTTCGGTGGAAATAAAAAAAATAGGCGACCACCTGGTTTCAAATTCGAGACATCACCCTAAGTCCTCAAGCACCTAACCGTTGAATCGCAACTAAATTATTGAAAAATATGACGTTAAAAAATTAGCAAATCACTTTAAAAATCCTAGACAAATTACTTAGGTAGTCTAGTTGACGTCAAAATCACGTTGGGGCACATTGGGATCATGTAGACCATAATTACTGCAATTTTCATTTTAGAATTGAATATATTTCGGCTAGGAATAGAAAAGAAAAGAAGACATCTGGTTTGTTGGGCCTAAAACCAAATTCAGATTCAACCCAACTAAAGCATGTTTTATTTGGCTGAGAAACCAAGTGAAATGCTGCAAAACCACTAGTTTTGGAGCGTTTCCACGGGACTTCAACATCGGGTTTCGTCACCTCGAGGCGGCCACTGTGGCCGGCCGGTAGCCTACCGCGGCCAGTTTCGGCTGGCTGCAGCTGGCTGTCTGGTTGCCATGGCTAGCCAACGTGCGACCATGACTGGCTATGGCCACGGTTCGTCGGCCGGATGCCTGGGATGAGTGGCTGCACGCTTTGGTCCGTTGTTGGATAAGGTTGGATCATAATCATGGATGGTGGATCATAATCTGACTATGTGCTGCGAGTAATTTCTGACAACAAAACAACACATTGGCCTGTTTTGTACTTATGCCCGTGAACCAATTTTTTCCCTTGCTATCTTATCATTATCTAGATCAAGATCAATGGTGTTTGTAGTGGCGTGTCTGGGAGGACCAGAACGAGTGCGAGCTGTTGTTTGGCCTATCAATTGTTTTTTTGTGAAGCTACTCCCAAGATCGTGGAGTTCTTCCAGCCGAGGTGATGTTCCTAGCAACTCTGATAATAGAGGTTGTACCATTAATCCACCAATTTTGTACGAAAATGAAGGGAGTGCCTACATCTCAGGTGGAAATGAAAGACCAGTTATGATGGACATGTCAGAAGTTGCATGAGTTGGAGAATGCTGCTCGCAGTTGTGTACCATTTTCGAATGGTAGAGGCTAGAACTTTGTTCCCTTATAAAAAAATGGACATGTTAGTCAATTAAGATGCAGAGATGTAGTGACTAAGCTGCGCAATAATTTGTGATTTTAGATCTAGTATAATTTGGTAACATTATGGTTACTCCCGTGTAATTTATGACTTTGGGCTTTGTAATGAATTTAATGTTCTATGACATTGAGTTGTATAATGAATATAATGTTATGTGGCTTGTGCTATTATAACGCGTCTTTTAAATTTAAAATTGTATTACCTAGAATTCGGATTATAGGCTGTGATTTGGTCCAGCCCAAAATTTAATTAGGCTAAAAAAGGCTAGAAAATGAAAATAGGCCGCTTCAAAAAAATAGTTGATGGGCTTATAGCCTAAATATCGTAACGTGGGCTTGGCAAAAAAATTATGAGCTATAAAAAAATTGTTTGGGCCAAAATATAATGGGCTGCCTTGGCCAAAAAATCAATCCCAAACAAATGGGCTGGCCCATTTTAGCCTGGTTGTTACATGAGCTTAAACAGGCCAAATTTAGTTTTATGACACCCAAAATCAATGTTAAAATGTTATGACATGAACATCTAAACGTCATAAATTGTCGTTAAAGATACTCATCTTTTGATATTTTATTTTTCGTCAACCTGGTGTCACAAATGATGATCTATGACTTATTTTTATACTATTATGACTAATATCAAATGTCAAAAGATAGCATATTTCTTGGTGATCTTATCTTGTTATAAGTTTGGTGCAGAGAACCACCAGTCGATAATTAAGTTTGTGCAGGATCATTAGTTGGAGGATTTAATTGTAATGCTGTTCTAGAACATCAAAGATGAATTGGATTCATTTTTTGTTTATTCTTGGTCCATTATTTACTCAAATTAATAGGTGCTATTGTGGTGTTTATAATAAATTAATGTGTGGCTCTTAGTTTTAAAGTATGTTGCTGCTGCTACGAAGAAACATATGCAATACCCGTGCACTGGCTGGACCATGCTGGTTTTGGTTTATCAAATTGCGGGAAGTGTGCACATGCATTCCTCATGAATGTAAATGTAAGAACTTTAATTTGGACAGTCACTGCCTCACTACCTGAATATATGAGTTGGCTGGACAATGCAAAGTGATTAAATGTATATTGGACTTAAAAAGAAAACGTTTGTGTTTATCTTTGACCATGTGTGGTCTACAAAATGCATTGTTTTTTTTTTCTAGCAACAGACGACCAAGAACTTGTAGCTAGGAGATAACAAATTCCGTACATGTTCCCTTTTGGTTGGTTCTTTAAAGTTTTAATATGAGACTGAGAGCAGATCTAGTGTTCAGGGAAACCGAACCACCATGAGCATAGAAGAAGATTGAACATTACACACACTGTACCAATTAGTCTCTGTGTCAGAGCTTGAACCGGGATGATCGAGTAAACAAATTAAACTGTAGAGAGCTTCACGGGCGGGCGGGTGAGCTAGGAAGTGACACACATATATAAAAAGAATATGTTTTTTCATTTTTCTCTGTCTTTTACAGGTCTCATAAATCGATTTTTAATTTGCTCAGTACTTTACAATCTAATAAATCAAATCGGATCTTACATTAAGCCTCAAAGCTAACATGCATTGTATTTCACCATGCAAAATCATTGAAAGACACTAGCGTGGAGCTGCCCTAACTTCCAGTAGTACCAGTTCTTAACTAAAACCAAGGCTGACAAGCGAGCATCGAAGACATCGCCATTGTTTTTTTTTCGAAATCGTGCTTTAGCACGTACTACTTTAAGGGAAAGATGGAGTTCAAAACATGGCGCAAAGTAACCTTAGTCGAGCTGCCTGGGTCACTAAGCGCAAGCACACGTTACAGAGGGCGCCGGCTTGAACGGCGGAGCAAGAAGGTTACTGACTAAGAAACTAAATTTTGCGACAAAGAAGAAAAAGGTAGTGGTCCGGTGCGCCCGCTCAGGCTGCAGCCCCGAAGAGCGAAGCGAACTTAACCACTCCTCACCCTCCGCTTTGATGCCAGAACAATAGACAAAAGGTGCTCACTTGTCTTTTGGTACCACTCAGTGTGGCCACACCGCACAGTGACAAAGAGAATCTTGAGAAAGGTCAAGGGTACAAAGATGAGAAGAGATAGTCACTAGAGCTAGACAGAGTTGTGCCACAAACATCCTGCCCCTTTCTCTTCTGCGAAATGCTCTTCTCCTGATACCACTCATTCCCACTGTAAAGCTGCTCTGCAGCACTGCAAACTTCATATGGATGTTGGAGAAGACTACATCACTAGAGAGACACGAGGGCTTAACTAGCTACATAGGAGGCTTGAGGTGATATATATAACGCAAAATAGTGGGTGGGTGATTTCTTATTACATTTATAGCTATGTGGTCTAGCACTTCTGCTCACACATGCTGCCCTTAAATCGTTGAGTCACAAATTGAAATGAGTGAATTCGAAAAGAAATGAACAGATACTAACAGCTTTGACATTTTTCTTACACCAAACTAAGTGAACACATAGAGTATATTGCATAGGGCATACAATGGATAACACACAAGGCAAACTCAATTTACAGGTTAGCATGAACGATGTTTGTAGAGAGCAAAATGCAACTAAAATATGTGCGGTCTACTACATGATATATATATTATATATATATATATATATATATATATATATATATATATATATATATTGTATAACAAGTTGGCAAGTTGAACACTTGCTCCTTGAACTTGATGTTCACTAGTAGATAACCGAGCTTTATTCCCGATTTGGAACGAGATTTAGTCATGGTTTTCCAACCGGGAATGTGGATCCGGGACTAAATGTCTCGGGCCTTTAGTCCTAGGTTACACAATCAGGACTAAAGTCCTCCTCAAGGCATATTTTTTTTAATTCCGGATGAGCTCTCTTGTGGTACTTGAAATTCAAATTCAAGACCTCTAGCCTCGCACGTAGCCTGCTTACCAACCCAACTGTAGAATGCATATGTGATAAAGTCCTAGGCGACCTCCTTTTGAATACACCCATGGAGGACCTTTAATCCTGGGTGAGAGACCTTTAATTTTGGTTCCTGACAACAACCGAGACTATATGGTTGCCCTTTAGTCCTGGTTCGTGAGAACAACCGGGATTAAAGGTTGAAGAGCCTTTAGTCTGGGCTAGTAATACCGATCGGGACTACAATATGGATTTTAGTAACGGCTGGTGTTACCAACCAGGACAAAAATGCCTTTGGAGCCAATGAAATTTAGAACCGGGACCCAACGGAACCGATTTTAAAGGTGCGAACCGAAAGTCTTTTCTCTACTAGTGGTTGGAAAATTAGGCAAAGATCATAATTAATTCAAGGACATAAATCATGATGATCATAAATACTAGCATGTAAATAATGATAATTAGTGTTTTAATTGTTTGTTCTTTCTCGGTAATAGTCATAATGGCACCCACATAGTCAAGAGTATAGTCTTTCTATTATCTTTCTCATTTCTTTTGTTCTCTTTATGGTATAATTCTAGCTAGCTAGTTTTTTCTTTCACATCTCATTTGTTTTTTTATTATCATGATTTTTCTCTCCCTCCTTTTGTAATATTCAGCTTTTTAGCTTTTTTACCCAGGAAAAAAATCTTTATTTGGTTGTTACCAATACTACTGCCATAGATGTGGTTATGTGCATATCATGCATGATTGCCATATGACTGAATCCAGGCTTCGCCCCTGCTGTCAGTCCATTCCGGCCGGATCACCTCAGTGGTGTCATTATATTGCTCTTGCTTGACAACACCAAGTGACACAGATCTGATGAGAAGAGATGACGGCAAAAGAAGGCAAGGTCGTCAATGATGTGTGTCATCGCGATGGAAACGTGGGGCAGGCGGTGGTGGCGGTACAAGACTGAGAGATTGCCGAGAGGGGTTATTTTTCTTGGGCTAGGCAGCGTCGGTGGATGACGGGGCAAGGATGGCTGAGAGAGCGTAGGTGGATGACGAATTGTAGCAGGATTAATCAGTTAGCCAGGCGGGGTTGAGCAGTTGATTGTTTTGAGGTGAGGTTGAGTTGGGAGAATTGCTTGATAAGCAATTGGTCAGTCTATATGGTAGGCCTTGCCACAATTCTGCATCCACGTGCAGACAGTCTGCCAGCTATCGAGGTGCATTGAGGCTCCACTAAACATGTGCAACGGGCCGGCCCGGTCCGGCACGGCCCGGGCCCGGTTAGGCACGCGGGCCCGCAGGCCGTGTCTCCCCAGGACACCGTGCCTGCTTGCAGGCCCAGGCACGGCCTGTTTGGAGCCGCTCCACAATCCACAAAGGGTACTGCGCTGTAATCAGGTACCACTAAGGACTTGTTTGGATGCGTATGTATTGGCCTCAAACCACATGGATTGGAGTGTATTGAAGTGTATATTAGTTCAAATACACTCCAACACATGTGGTTTGAGTGAGATACATGCGCATCCAAACAAGGCCTAAGTCTGGCCGCACCACACAGTCGGACATGCCAACTCTGGACAGAGTTGTGCAACAGACAACCTTCCACAACCCTATCATAGAAACACTCTTCTCCTGATACCACTCATTCACATTGTAAAACTACTCTGAAGACTGCATCATTGCAGATTCATATGAATATATGCTGCAGAACAATACATTGAGAGACTACATATAGGGCTCAATAAGCTGAGAGGCTAGAGGCTATATATCTATTTGATTGTTCTCGATATCATTATTATTCATGAACTTCATCATGTATCATTTTTGTCAGCTTGAATGCCCCTCCTATATGTCTAGATCCTGGTTCTGCCCCTGCCAGGCTGCCATGCCCGATATCACTTCAGTGGTGTCGTTGCTCTAGCTTGACAGCACTAAGGGACACAAATCTGACGAGGAGAGGCGGACGCATGGCAAAACAAGGCGATCGAGGTTGGCGATAATGTAACATTGCAATGGAACGTAGGGCAGGCAGTGGCGGGACACGACTGAGATTGCCGAGAGGGTTTATTTTTCTTCTTTTCTTTTTGATGCCCAGATGCTGAATGGGATAGTTTGAGCAGTTGGGTGAGGTTGAATTGGGAGAATTCCCTTAGTGAGGGTTAGGGGCGAATTATATTCAGCTTGGTTAGAAAAGCCCAGTCACAATTCTGTATCCACACGTTCACACAGTCGCCGGCCGTGTGCTTGTGCCAGGCCATTAGGCCAGCGATCAAGCTTCTCCATGTCTCCTCAGCCTTGGTAATGCTGGCCCTTGGTCATTCCGTCCCTGATTCTCTATAATATAAATGGATGCAAAGGTGTTGGTGGTTAGGCAATGATTGGTACGTGTCGGTGAAACTAAGGCAGTAGTGGGCTGAGGTATCAAATCGGCTTCTGCCAAGATATAATAGTTGCGATTTTGCTTCATTCAAGTTGTCTAAACAGGTACAAACTAATTAATTGCAATAATGTATCTACCCGAACGAGTACAAAAAAAAACATTGATTTTCAGTAGCAACACATAGATCAAATCCATCTCGCTAGGAGATAATTAACAAGTCCATGTATCTTTTTCGATTTTTTTTTATATAACATCAGCATTGATAGTTCCCAGCTAAAGCCAAATTTGACATTGCCATAGTCGAGGTGCATTGAGGCTACACAATCCACAAAGAGTGTTGCGTTAACCGGGTACCACTATATGTGTGACCGCACCGCACGGACAGAAAGCTGGATCTTGAGATGCATAGATGCAAAAGATGAAAACAGATTGACCTACTACCCCTGGACGGAGTTGTGCAATGGACAACCGTCCCTTTCACATAAATGCTCTTCTCCTGTTACCACTCGTTCAAATTGTAAAACTAATCTGAAGACTGTGCACTACTGTGAATTCATATGGATGCTGTAGAAGAATACATTGAGAGACTGAGGGCTGAATAAGCTGAGAAGGTTGAGGCTACATATATAATGATGTAGGCAGAATAGTGGGTGGGTGATTTCTTATTACATTTACAGCTACTAGTATATGCCCATGCTAACGTTACGGTGACATTAGGACCACACAATTTGGCTAGTTGTGTTATATAAAGCTGTTTCCATATCACTAAAATGAGCACTGAAAGTTCAGTGGCATTAGCACTGATATTAATACTCCGAAAATACTTGTATATCAATTAGGATTCCATAATCAAATACTGGTTTCAGAATCCAAATGTTACCAATCAATATACCATATGGGAAACATCAATCAAAGCACGTGAGTAGACAAAACATAGACCAAAAATATATTGTCACTGCATACAGATCGAATAGCTAGAAGAAGGTTGCTCACATACTTCTCTAAAAGCCCTGATCAATTATTGCATCTCCAGACTCCAGTGATTTAAAATGTAAAGAAGTTCCATTTTCTTTCAGCATGATGGGGGAAAGAGTTAAAATAAAACAATCTTCATAAAAACATTATTTCATATATGCAGCAGAGAAACTTCATGTTGTAAGAAACTACAAGGGCTAGGGCTGGTGCTTGTAGACTAGGGCAAGGCACGGTCGAGTCATGTTTCTTCACTATGTGTTTGAGCCTTGAGTTTGTGTAATCGCCTCACTCATATTTGGTCCACGTATGAGTCAGGATCCTGTTGGGGACCCTCCTGTTTTGCATCTCTATAATACAATGAATCGCAATTCTCCTGCGTTTAAAACTAAACTAAAATAAAATAAAATTGAACTGCATGTAGCATTATTGCACGTGCCATACAATGGATAACACAAGGCAGTCAATTTACATGTAAACATGAGCGATGTCAAACTTCGGGAAGCGTCTATATTCGTGAATGTAAATGTGAACTGTAATTAGTAGGACATTCACCGACAATCGATTGGACTGTGGGGATTCTGTCATGTCATGTCGTCATTAAATTGTCCCGTTTGTAACACTTTCTGGTTCGTCTTGATAATGAAAATGTATATTGTGCCACTCATACTGACCAAAAATCACTCCACGGTCCATTAATGGAAGTGTGGTTCAAACCTTTATGTTTGTCTATGGTCTAGAAAATGCATTGTTTTTCCCGAGCAAACATATGACCAAGAACTTCCAGCTAGGTGATCACAAAGTCCTGGTTGATTCTTCAAAATTCTAATATATATAACTTGCACTCTTTCAGCAGTGCGCTTGTTCTTAACTAATAAAGCAAAGGCTGACAACAAGGTGACACTGCCATTGTCGAGGAACATTGAAGGTACACAATCCACCGAGGGTGCTGCGTTATAACCACAGGTACAAATCAGTTTAGCTGCACCGCACAGTCTCAAGACATAGTCTTGAGATGGGTACAAAGATAGAGGAGCTTCACATGGACAGAGTTGCGTCACAAACACCCATCGCTCTCCTGTTCAGTGAAATGCTCTTCTCCTGATGCCACTCATGCCCATTGTAATAAACTTGTTCTGTAGCATCACAAATTTGTATGGATGTTGTAGAAGAATACATATCAAGCTAGAGAGACAGATGGCTTAATACAGTACCTAGGAGGCTTGAGGCAATATATATAGCGATGTGCGCATAATAGTGGTTGGATGAGTTACATTTATTTACAGCTGTGTGGAGGACCAGCACTTTTTTTTCCTCACACATGCTACCCTTAAAAGTTGATCACCACAAATTGAAAAGAGTGACATAAAAAAGAAATGAACAGATTCTACTTGATTTGCATCAAGCCCTTTGGATCTGAATGTTTTTGCATTTACTATTCATCTGCAGTGTGGCCAGCATTTATAGACCACATTGTGTAACTTACTGCTAGGCAGTATCATTAATTCCAAAAAGGAAAAGCATATAGTTCCGAAACAATATATTAACACCGAGCTGAATGAACCGCATGTAGCATATTGCACATGCCATGCAACGGATAACATGCATCAGGCAGAGTCTATTTACAGGAAAAATACGAGCGATGTTTGTAGAGAACAAAGTTCAACTAAAATATGTGCTGTCTACTATATGATATTGTATAAGTTAGTGGCAAGTTGGACAATTGCTGCTTGACCTTGATGCTCGAAAATTATATGATTTCAAAATTAATTCAAGGACATAAATCAGGATGATCACACATACTAGCATGTAATTCTCTAACATACTAGCAGAGTCAAACAGCACGGGTAACAACAACACTTGCAAACCGCTGACATGATTAAGTAGAATAGAAACACGATGTAAACAATAGATCGGATCACGGCGTATGGACTTCGGACACCATAGACAATGGTCGATTGATATTGTTGACTATGTTGGCAAAGATGAGTCAATATAGCGATAGTGGAGATAATGGTTCATAGCACCGCCAGTCTCGGTCTCTCGGATGGAAGATAAGCTGTTGTGCAGACCCCAAGGTCGCGTGAAGGTGTTCCCCAAAATCCTTATTCGCCCTCTCTCAGTGTAGGATAGCAATGGGAGATTTGCTATTCCAGTTGCCGAACCATGCTTGTGTTTGGGATGGAGATACTACGACGTTGACACAACAATGAAAAGAGTGACAAAACCTTAGCTCGAATATATTTTTTTTTCAGAAAATGGGAAAAAAATCTAGCTTCATCCTATTGGGAGAGGAATCAGATATTTAAGTACAAACAGTCAAACACACACCATAATGTCCCAAAAGAGTTTATTAAATAAAACCGACACATATATAGCTCGAACAAGGGTGTGTTTGGTTCCCTAGCTTAATTGTAGCCTGGCTAGAATCTAAGCCTGGATAACTTAAGCCTGGTTCCAGCAAGCCAATACATAGTTTTTTGGTTGCATGCATTATCTAAGCAGACTACGATGGTTTTGGTGGCTTCCAGTGGACTACGATGGCTTGCCCAGCTTGGCGGTGGCTAGTCCGGTTTGGTACATCGTCTAGAGAGATGGTGCGATGCAAGCGGATCCGACTACGAGAGTGCTAGACGACTTGCAGCAATCTAGGGCGGCTAGTAGTCCTACTTGGCAGGAGACTAGTTTGGTGTGGATCATCGTCGGAAACGATGGCGCGAGCGATGATGATGGTGTTTTCTCCATGACTTCTTTGTCGCCTCAGGCTTTTGGCAGTGCACTGTGGTGACCGGCTCTGTGGTAGTTTTTTTTGATGAGTTGAGCGTCGGTTCTGTGCGGTTCGTGTCGATATCCTAATTGTACCGACCAGTGGTTGTTTTTTTTCCTTTTGTTGTGTTTGTTTTTCGGTGTGGGTTGTCGGTCGCTGCTGTTTCGTTGAGCCTACTTTGGGATTTTCTTCTTTTTAATAGAATTGCCAACTCTCCATGTCTGATTTGATTTTTAAAAAAGTGTTTCACTGTTGAAGTTGACATATACTGCTCATGTAGACATTGCTTGCAGACATATACTATATGTTTATGGATCTAAATAAAATTAAAAATACAAAATTACATTGGAGACATGGCATAATAGTGAAAGTGAAAAACTGCTCATATGTAGAAGAACCCACAATGTGAGTATATATGAGAGATGGAAGATGACTACTGAACAAAGTTTGTTCCGAGTTTAGTTGATACTAGTAGCACTAGTGAGTCATGTTGGTCCTAATAGACAGCTGTACGGTTGAAGTCTTTAGTAGTTTGACTAATTTTAAATCAGTTCAGTTGGGCCTTGGGTGATCCCACAGGGCTGTTTCCAGTGTGGACTCCAGCCACTCAGTTGAAGTCTTTACTACGGGCTTGACCAGCTGAATCGATGTTGCAATACAAGTTAGGTTCTCATGTTGCAATTTCAAGTTAGGTTCAGAGCTCTAATCAGTCTTCGGTCCCTTCACATACTCCTAGGTGATTAACCAGTCATTTGCTTATATGTATATCCAAAAGGTATATCCATGTAAACCAAAATATATCAGAATGAGTGGCATCTGGAAAGCAGAGTAGGTAAAACAATGGTTTTCCTGCAGAAGATGATGGTTCAAGACTGGCAGTCCATGACACATTTCTGGGCTTGAAATTGTTTTTCCATGCGCATCATGAAGGGTATCAACTTGGACTCTCAGCATGATATCAGATTTCGTACCTATTTTCTTATCATGGAACGATGGGAAGATCAATGCCTTCATCCAGCATGGTCACCATGTGTTAGCAGAGGAATCGAAACCGGGAAGAACCGGGGGGAGAAGATGAGCAAGTAGGAGGACAGGATTTGTATGATCAGTTTTGACACTACAACACAACTGCATATAGAAGGCGTTTAAAAATGCCTTTAAAAGTGTTGAAAATGCCTTCATAGATTCTTTTCAGGCATACTTGAGAATGCCTGCTATAAACTGGACTCAAAAGGTCTATTGAGGCATTCAAAATGCCTTTAAATATCAATATAAAGGCATTTTTCTAGCTGCCTATAATTCTTTTTAAAGGCATTTTCTATACGCCTAAAAACATTGACGGAGGCGTTATTAAAAATGCCTCAAAACCAACTCATACATGCAGAAATTTGCTAGTCATTAATATCAAAACAACACAAATCCAAGAAATTAACCAAAGCACACGTTAACAACACAATCCAAATATATATACATGAGTAAATCCATTTAAATGTCCTATGTTGCCTCAGTACCAACTAAGTGTAAATCCATCTTAATAAACTATGTTGCCTCAGTGCGCTAGAGCCCTCATCAATGTTCAGAAACTAGACATATGTTACTCCTGCTTGAAACTTCACATGTCTGCAACCTGCCTCAGAGATGCTTACTGTTAACTGTACTAACATCAAGATGTTTTTATATGTGTGTTTCCTTTGTGGCCCTCTACAGACTTGTATGATGTAAGTTGCTCTGTTTTTTCTTTACACACCTTCCTCCTTGCTTGCTTGTTTTCTAGTAAACTCTGTGTCACAGCTTGGCCTTTATTAAGCCTTGTAGCATCAACTTTTGACGTCTCCCTTTTCGAGCTGTCTCTCTTGTGCTCATGCTGACTTGGCTAATGGCGCTACAAATCTACAACTGAAAATTCAGATTTCAAGAAAAGCTTCATTAAGTGTCAGTACTTACGATAGACTGCACAAATGATCAACTTCAGAGTTTCATCATTAGAAATAAACAAAGGAAACACTTTTTAAGTCTAGGGATCATACACTTTGTCGAGGCCATGGTGTGCAATAAGCAGTAGCACTTCCCAGATTTTGTATCTTCCCATGTGCACGAGGCAATAAGGTTGTCTGTTTATAAACAATGCTGACAAGTACCTCAACATAATCTGCCAATGGTTGACCATCATTAGCTTTAGCTTTCCTACCGGTCTTCTGAATGGTCCCTAGTGCCACCAGCTTTTTACTATTTGGAGATGTCAAACCAACCTCCATACCACACTTCATATCTTCCATATCATCCTACAAAGATTACTATTAACTATCATGTATCTACTATTTGATTAGAAAAGATAGACAGAAGAAAAGACAGAATAATGACCTTATGAAGTGGTGTATGAAATCTTCTTGACTTCTTTGATGTCTCAGGAAGGCTTTTAAGAGATGTTTTTTTCCTTGGTATTTCCTAGAATTTGTGTGTTCTGTTGTCTCTCTCTTTATTTTTGTAGTCTTTGTATCATAACATTTTCAGTTTCCTAAGGATTGAAGACAAAAACTAATTACAAACTGCATCTAATCAGTAAATCAACTCAAATGGAACACAATTTACCTCAAGTTCTACTCCATGTTTCCTGTTTGCATCTGAAATTGATTCTTGATTATCATCATTCATGTCATGCAAATGTTGCCCAACTACTGTACCAGCCTTGGACTAGTTTGAGCAGAAGGACACTTTTGGGAACCTGAAACTTGACTTCTTAGTTCACTGTACTGCTGCTGCAACTTAGTTTGATTTGAAACTAGAGTTTTCACCACATCCCAAAGCTTCTTATTTTCTTCTTTCACTTCCTGCAATTCAAATAAAGCTTCAGATATCCGAGCAGACCCCACACCACCTGTTAACAGACCAAGGCCAGTCCTCCTTCCAATCCTCTCTTTTGGGGAAAAAATGTTGAAAATAAAACATTGTCATGAGTATCCTCAGCAGTCAAAGAAGGGTCTTCTTGAAATCTTCTTCGAATTTCATCCTTCAAAATAGTTATGACCAAATAAACTATTGAACCTTAAGTAAACTATAATAAACCTGTAGGAGGAAGAAAAACAACATACAATTTTTCAAAGCTATAATCATCAATTGGTTGTCCATCTTTTTTGGTATGTGTTGTTATATAGAGCTCAGCGCGACCTATTTTTCTTCCTTCCTTTAGTTCCTGTTTAAGAGCATTAGGTGGTAACACACAAAGTCAAACAATGATTAAAGGTTAACAACAATAACATCTCTGTAATCAGGAAATACCATTTGATCTAAAACATCTGCATTACTTCTCGATCCAGTGGTGTGCCTTCCGTTCAATTGCAGTGCCCTCGTGGCCTTGTTTCTCTCAGATTTAAGCTAAAAAATACATTAAATTGAGAAAAGAAATTAGCTAGTATAGCAAGAAGTCCATAAAGTTTTAGTACAACAAAACAAGCACCAATGCAAATAATAAAGCTAGCACAACATACATGTCCCGCATTTGACATCCAGTGATTCACTAGCCACTCTCATGAGTTGACAATTGCATTGTTTTATGCTCTTCTCTCTCACTCCTGACATACATATATATGCACCTACGCCTGCCACATGGGCCCGTACACCTTGGAACTGGGTCGAATTTGCCTCTTGGGCGTTGGAATTGAGAATGGGCCGCTGTAGTCTCCGAGTCCTGGAAGCCAATCAATTGAGAGTTTTTTTTTAACTATCTGTCTTCTTTACTGGATCCTACACTGTAGGCCTCAAAGCACTTTTGACATGCATTGTATTTTTCCATGCAAAATCGTTGAAGATTCTGGAGCTGGCCTAATAAACTTCCAGCAGTACTAGTTCTTAACTATACACAAAAGGTGCTCCATTATCAGCAGGTATACCACTGATTGCAGCGGCACAGCAATGTCACAACAACAACACTCTTGAGAATTGAGATGGATTCAAAGATGAGACGAGACTCAACCGTTACATCAGGTAGAGTTTGTGCCACATAAAACATCCTGTGGCGTCCTGTTCAGCGAAATGCTCTTGTCCTGGTACCACTCATTCCCATTGTGTAAAGCTGCTTCGCGACATCACAAATTCATATGGATGTTGGAGAAGACTATATGCCTAGACAGACAGGAGGGCTTGCTAAGCTACCTGGAAACCACGTCCATGAGGCCATATATATAATGGTGTGAGCACAATAGTGGGTGGGTGATTTCTTATTACATTTATAGCAAATTGGTGGACCAACACTTTTGCTCACATGATGCCTTTAAAAGCTGAGCACAAATTCAAAGGAGTGATTTTAAAAAAGAAATGAATATGTTTTTTCTGAAGCTAAACTGAGTGACCTGCATGTAGCGCATTGTTGCACATGCCATGAAAAAGCTAACAAAAGGCAGAGTCAATTTACATGTAAACTGGAGGTCTGGAGGGATGTTTGTATAGAACAAAATTCAACTAAAAATATGTCGAGTCTACTTACAGATATATATTTTTTTGGAAACGGAAGATTTTATTACATTCCAAGAGCGATACATCGAGTTAAATACATGGCTTTGGAATGAAATACTTCCAGCCTCTGCCTAGAGGACTAGGCACACAACTAAGATAAAAGACCAAATAATTCTAGTGACATTCAATCCTAAGACTAGATCGCCCACCCAATGCCCGGGTAAAGATATCCTTCGCCACCTGCTCCAAATGTTGCGATGCCGCCACAACTATATCCTGGAATTCCGAATTCTGAAGGATAGCCCACGAACGGAGCCTGTGGGAGATTGCATAAATAACCTGCAAAGGAGAATTAATTTTTTTCTTTTCAAAAACAAAATCATTCCTGTGTAACCCAAAATTAGACCAGCAAGTCACCGCTGCTCCAAGTAGGACTATTGATTTTAGATGCTTTGTAATTCCATTTAGCCATCCGCTAAACATATGTTCTACACTTTGAGGTTTTGTTAGGTTAAAGGCTACCAGACAAAAACTCCAAATAAAGTGTGTGGAACGACAGTCAAAAAAACAAGTGCTGAATTGTCTCCTCTTCGTGACAAAAGCAACAAGTTTTGTTTCCATGCCAATTACGCTTAATTAGATTGTCCTTTGTTAACACTATACCTCTCCCTAAGATACCATAGAAATTTTTTTAGCTTAAGAGGTGCTTTTAGTTTCCATAACCGTTTATTTATATTAAGAATTGTGGTTTGTATCATTGCCTTGTAATGCGATTTCACCGAGAATTGTCCATTTGGATGCAAGGACCAGTGGAATTCATCATGACCTTGTAACAACGATAAATTGGCTAGGCGTGCTAACAAATGATTCCAATCCACTAATTTTGGACCTATGAGATCTCTTCTCCAGGAAAAAATAGGTGGATAGGAACTTTAGGCTTCTGAAATTGTAACAAATATTTGTCTAACAATGCTATATAAACTAGGATACTAGTTCATCAAACTCTCATTGCCTAACCATTTATCTTTCCAGAATCTAACCTGTGAACCATCTTTAATGATAAAAGACCCAAAGCGAAGGAAATCAGATTTCACCTTCAACAAGCTAGCCCAAAAATGTGAATCACCTTGTTGCGTTCCACTTGCACTAAAGGCTTAGAACCAAGATATTTATTTCATAGCAATTGTTTGCCAAGTACCATCTGTTGTTAGGAGCTTGAAGAGCCATTTACTCAGCAAAGCAATGTTCTTAATATTTAAATCAGCTATTCCTAAGCCACCCTGATCCTTTGGTTGGCAAAGAATAGACCACTTTGTGAGTCTGTATTTTCTCTTATGTTCATCACCTTGCCAATAAAATCTAGATCTAAAATAGTCTAGTTTCTTAAGGACCCTTTTGGAATTGCAAAGAAAGACATCATATACATCGGGAGACTACCAAGACGAAATTAATCAACGTCAATCTACCCCCAATTGATAGATGTTTGCTTTCCAACTGCCAAGTCTTTTTCTCAAAACGCTCCTCTACATTCTCCAGTCATCATTTCTTAACGTTCTGTAATGTAATGGGATGCCCAAATATTTAATCGGGAGCTCTCCGGATTTACAGCCAAAAAGCTCCCACATAATCCAGTCTAGCGTCTTCAGCATCCCCGAAACAAAAGATTTCACTTTTGTGAAAGTTTAATATTTAGTCTAGAGAGCTGCTCAAACGCGCATAATAATAATTTAAGGTTTTTTGCTTGTCTAGATCATGATCTAGAAATAAAACAGTGTCATCCGCGTACTGAAGAATTGGAAAGGCACCATCCACCAGGTGAGGTATAATGCCATCGAATTGACTCTCCTCTTTTGCTCTATTAACAAGTATAGCAAGCATATCCGCAACAATATTAAATAAAATTGGTGATAAAGAATCTCCTTGTCAGAGTCCCTTCCTGGTTTGGAAGAAATGACCAATTTCAATCATTGATGTTGACAGCAACACTACCCCCCGAGATAAAGGATTTAATCCAAGATATCCACTTGGGTGAAAAACCTTTCATTCGTAAGGATTGTAAAAGGAAAGGCCATTTTACTTTGTCATACGCCTTTTTGAAATCGATCTTAAGGACTACCCCATTTAATTTCTTGCGATGCAACTCATGGACTGTTTCATGCAGTATGACGACCCCTTCAAGGATATTTCGTCCACGCATAAACGCTGTTTGAGTAGGACTAATGACTTTGTCAGCAATTAGATTAATTCTCATGTTGCCACTTTGGTGAAAATTTTGAAAGGACACGTTAAGCAAACAGATAGTCTATATTGCTGGATGACATTTGCCTCCTGGACTTTTGGTAATAAGGTAATCACCCCAAAATTCAGACTAAAAATTGGCAGTTCTCCTATGTGAAGCTCGGGAACATTTGCAGAAAGGGGTAGTCAAAAGGTCATTTTCAGACTCAGTCACCTGAGTAATGTCCTCTGTCCGATCATCCAGACTAAAAGGACTGACTTCAGGTTCACTGAAAAGATCTTTATAAAAGTTTGTAATATAAGCCTTTAGGTTTGCCTGCCCCTCAATTTTCCCATTAACGTCATCTAGAGACAAAATCCTCTTTTTCCTATGCTTACCATTGGCAATCATTTGGAAGTATTTGGTATTATTATCTCCATATAAAATATCCTTGACCTTAGCACGCTGATAATATTTGATTTCTTCCTCTCTTAGTAGCTTGCTAAGGTGCTCTCGGGGCTGAGCAAGGAGGGTACGCTCAACCTCGGACAAATCCCTTGTCTCAGCAGCAGTATCAAGATCTATGATTAAGGCTTGTAATCCAGCCTTCTGTTGCTTATAGTCTCCATTTATTTTGGAGGCCCAGCCATGCAGATGCCGGCGCAAAGCGCTTAGCTTATTATTCCATCGCTGCACCGAATTATTCCCTTTTACTTCCTTATTCCATAGACTTGAAACTCGATCAAAAAAATCATCATGTGTAAACCAACTCAGCTCAAACCTAAAAGGTTTTTCTCCCCCCGAGTAAGCATGTTGTCCCGTGTCCAGGAGAAGCGGTGTATGATCAGAAACCCCTCTGTCTAGAGCCTAAACTGACACTAGGGGGTATTTTGTATTCCCATTCTGTAGACATCAAAATTATATCCAATTTTTCATATGTCGGAATAGGCAAAGAATTAGCCCAATGAATTGACGACCTGTAAGCTCTATTTCTCTCTTAAATCAAAGCTGTCAATTACAGCATTGAAAAAGAAACGGCCACCGATCGCTAAACCTTGAGTTATTCTTTTCTCCGCTGTGCCTTAAAATGTTGAAATCGCCTCCAACCAAGGTGGGTAATTGATTCTGTTGGCATGCACGGACTAGTTCAGCCAAGAAACTTGATTTAAATTCATCTTGAGCTGGACCATACACTGCCATAAAAATCCATTTTAAACTTATCTATTTTGTTCATTAGTTGAAATTTAACATAAAACTCCCCTTCGACTATGACCGAATAAGTCTAGAATAGTAGCATTAATCCCAAGGAGGATGCCACCTGATCGACCTTTCGGGGAAGACAGTGCCAAACAAAGTCGGCACCTTCTGTGAGTCGTGCCATATTTGTTTTTTGACATATCTTGTTTTCCGGTTTCCATTATTGCAATGAAGTCTAGTTTTGTGTTCTTTTACAGCATCCGCAATGCATTTGAATTTAGCCAAGTCTGACAGACCTCTGCTATTCCAAAAGAAACCTTTCAATTTAAAACTTTTTTATATTTTTTTCTTTTATCTTTCTTTCTCTTTGATTTACGAGGACAAAACTTAAGATCACAGATCCTTGTGTCCAAGTCTTCCTCATCAAAGTCCACCTCGGATACTTCATGAATCCATTGTGATAGTACATCGCCTAGAGAATCGACGACATCATGATCACTAATTTCCTCCAATTCGGCTAACCCAATGGGATTTTTCTTTTTGGGCCACCTTAATTTCCTCCTATATAATATGTTAAGATTCAAGGATCGCTAGGAGGCAGATCCATTAGGGAAAAACAGTAGTTCGAGTAGGTAATAGATGCAGTTCGTATGATGCAAAGAGATAGAGAGAGAGTGTTAGATCACCGACCAGAGGAGTCGATGGGAGGTGCAGTGGCGGCAGCGGTAGGAGTCGGGTTGGGTTGGAGCCGCTTCCCGTCATGGTCGTCAGAGTGGTGTCGTCCTCCACGCGTGCAGCGTCGGTGGTCGCGTTAGTGGAAGCCGCTTGCATCCGGGGCTCGCCGCGTCGATGGGTCTTCTCGTCGCTGGCAGCGTCCCTTGTTCAGATCGGTCTAGGGTATGGACGTCGGGGGGTGACTGGCGGCTCAGGTGAACCTCGTACCTCGTACTGAGCGCCCCGGCCCCCACCTCATCTATATAGCGTTGTGCGACGGGGGCCTACCAACCACAAGGTTGGGCGCCCCGATCAGGGCGCAAATCTAAGGCCCGTTAGGCTGTTAGGCCTAAACGGTGGGAGATCTAATTCCAACATTCTCCTCCTAGATCTCACTTAATATTTTCCATTCTTCAATTTTCATTATAGTTCAATATTTCAATCATTCTATTCTATCACAGATCAGTATATAGAGCATGCTTCATCGTCATAACAATTCATGCCATTAGACTGACAACTACTACACACCTTTCTATTTTGGAACAAACGTTTCATTATTCTGGGCCCTTCTTGTTGTTCGGGAATCATAGGCTCTCCCTTAAACCCATGTCGGCATGTGTCCTCTGAACACACTGGGTGGAAGGCCTTTCGTGAGCGGATCCGCTAGCATCTTTTCTGTTCGTATGTGCTCAAGATTTATGATATGATCCCGAAGTTTATCTTTCACAACATAGTACTTTATGTCAATGTGTTTGGCAGCACCACTTGACCTATTGTTGTGAGCATATTCTACCGCTGGGTTGTTATACACAATACAACCGCATCGGTCTTTCTATACTTTCAATTATTTTCAATCCGGGTACAAATTTCTTCACCAATTTACCTGCCCCGAGGCCTCATAACATGCTACAAACTCGGCGTACATTGTAGAGGATGTAGTCAATGTTTGTTTTGAACTTTTCCATGATATCGCTCCTTTATGCGAGAGTAAAGATATATCCTGATGTGGATTTTCTTTCATCTCCAGCATAATCGGAGTCTGAATACCCCTCTATGTGCAGGGAATCAGATTTTTCATATGTCAACATGAGACCCTTTCGACCTTGCAAATAACGCAAGACTTTCTTCACTAATTTCAAATGTTCAATTCCTAGATTCTTTTGATATCTGCCAAGTAACCCGGTAACAAAAGCTATGTCAGGGAGAGCACACACTTGAGCATATTGCAAACTTCCAATTTCCGAAGCATACGGTACCGCTTTCATTTGATCAATTTCATATTTGTTCTTTGGGACACTGATGTTCCCCATATTTATCGCCCTTGACAATTGGTGCAGGAGATGGACTACACGCATGCATACTAAATTTTTTTCAGAACTTTTTCTATGTATTCCTTCTGCGACTATCCCAATACCCCTTTCTTCTATCTCGATGAATCTCAATTCCCAAGACGAACGAAGCTTCACCGATATCTTTCATATCAAAGTTCGAAGACAATAATTTCTTCGTCTCCAATAGTAGAATTGACATCACTACTTACAAGTAAGATATCATCTACATATAGGATCAGGAATATGTATTTCTTATGCTTAAATTTCACATAGACACAATTGTCCTCCAACATTTTATTTAAACCCAAAACCTTTTATTTGTTTTTATCAAAATTCAAGTACCACTCTTCGAAGCTTTTTTTCAAACCCTAAAGGATCTTTTCAGGTGACATCCCATATTTTCTTTTCCTTTAATACAAAACCTTTTGGTTGTGCCTATAGACATTTTCATCCAAATCCCCCTTTAGGAATGCGGTCTTTTCAACCCTCTAATGTAATTTTTAGATCATAGTGAGCCACAAGTGCCTAAATAATTCTGAAAGAATCTTTACAAGAAACGGGGAAAAGGTTTCTTTTTAATCGATTCCTTCTCTTTTTGGTAAAACCCTTAGCCACAAGTCTCACTTTTTGTCTTTCATTAATTTTTCTTGGGGGTAATATTTCGTATTGTAGACACATTTGGGGCCTACTTTCTTAGCTCCTTTAGGAAAATTTTCTAGAACCCAAACCTTGTTGGTATTCATAATTTCATCTCATCTTCCATGGCATGAAGCCACTTCGATGAGAGTTCGCTTCTCATTTGGGTTCTTCATAAGTTCTAGGGTCATTTTCCTATGAAATTCTTCGTTTCATAAATTTCATAATCATCTGGAATAGCTGACCTTCTGGTTCTTTGAGACCTTCTAGGGGCCTCCCGGCACTTGGTCCACTATGGGTTGTTTTTTGTTCTTACTCATTAGCAACATTTGGTTCTACAGGATCCTGATGGACAAGTTCCTCTTGTTCATTTGTTGTCGCTATGGTAGAACTTACAATAGGTGTTGTCGCCACAACGTCTTGTATTGTTGGTGCAAACAACGGCAGCAGGTAACGTAAAATATGGTTCTTCAACCATCGGAGTAGGTACATGTACCCGCTTCTCCTCAAGGCTAATTTCCACGTGTTACCTTGCTCCCCCTGATCATGTCATCCTCCAAAAACAACGTGTCTTGTTCAACAAATTTTGTGTATCTATCAGGACAATAGAATCGATATCCCTTTCAATCTTTCTGGATAGCCAATGAAGTGGGGAGCTGATGGTCTTGGAGTATAATTTTCCAATTTTGGGTTAAAAAACCTTTTCCTCAGCTGGACAGCCCCACACACATAAGTGCTGGTACTCGATTAAGTATATGAATGGCGGTTTTCAGTGCCTACATCCATAAACCAAACCCGGTAGTGTGGAGAAAATCATCTGCTTCTCACCATATCCATTAGGGTACGGTTTCTTCTTTCAGCCACTCCATTCTGCTGAGGCTCCCCCGGTGTGGAGTATTGAGCGATATGCCATTTTCCTGTGGAAAACCCTTTCAAAGGTACCTGGAATTTGGCCATTTTAGGGATTCACCCAAAACTCTCCACCCGGTCTGATCGAATTCTTTATTTTAAATTTGTTGATTTTAAAAATTTGCTTTAAAAAAATTTAAATTTATCCAATGTTCGATCTTTTTTTAAATTTGGATAAAAAATAGCCATAAAAAGATAATTTCCCGTAAAATTATGAAACAAATAAAACCACCCACCTTTTTTTTTGGAAATGGACCGCAAATGTCCTGGGGTTATTTTTAATACTCTCGTGTTTCGTTTAGCATCTTTCTTTTTTTTTTTTAAATTTTTTTTGTTTCAATCAACCATTGTTCTAAATCGGAGAATTCTAATGCGGAAGAAGGATTGTTTCACTAACTTTTTTTCCCCCCCCCGAAATATGGCCCAAAGACAATCCCAAAGCTTCGAAGGGGGCATTTATTTTCTTCCCTTTTTGTTCTCATTTGTAGTTGGGGACATTCACATAGACAAATGCATTTGATTACATTTCAGAAGAGTAATAAAAAAAATTTTTCTTGTCGGGAACAAGACCAATACAGTTACATTTTAAACAAAACGACATCCCTTCCAAAAGGCCGGAAAATCCATCATCACAAGTTTTAGCACTTATTATTTTTACGCAAAAGAGAACATAGGTACTTTTTTAAGTTAAATACAAGCCATTTTTTAAATTCTAAACAAATCGCTAACGGCTTCAACTTACTTTACTCCCCTTCCAAAATTTAATTTTCTTTCCCCCCTTTTAGAGTTTTCCCCCACGAACCCCGTAAAAAATTTGAAACATGAAAATTTTTGCTCCGAAAAATCCCCAAAGTGGTGTTCGAAAACTAAAAACCCGGGATTCATCTACAAAGTGTGTATCTATTTTTCAAAATTTTCCAGGTAATGGGGGAACTTCTTGAATGCCCCTCTTGAAGCATTCCTTGATGGTCTTTTTTAGCATTGCCATATTTTTGAAGTCCTACCTGAAGCCTTTTCTTTCCCTTTTTTTGCCTTTTTTTTTGGCTTGGGGGAGAAAACCTTTTTCCCACGGGGGTTTCCCCGTGGTTTTTAAAAAAGTTCTTTCTTTTTTTTTTTATCCAAAAAGGAAGCAATCACCCTGTGAGGTTTAAGCCCTCTTCCCCCCTGAACACAAAATTTCGGTTTTCAAGCACATTTGTCGGGCATTTTTTTATGTTCCACAAAAATTTTGAATTCTTTTTGGAGGAAAAAAAAACCAAGGAAAAGGAACTGATCGTTGACCCCCCAATTTCCTTGTCTTTTTTTTTGCTGCCTTGGCCATTTTCAAATTTTGCTCACCCTACCCCCCCATTGTTTTTTTCAGAACAGTTTTTTAATCAGGGCTTTCTAAGACCCAAAAAACTAACTTTTCACCCCCTTTGAGGGATTCAAAGGCAGTGATCATTTAGGATAGCCCCCGGAAAAATTTGGGCTTCAATAGTGGGTTTGCCATCAACAGGGATTTTGATTGGGGGGATCCAAAACCTGTGTTCAACTCATATTTCTTCCACTTTGTGAGAGCTTTCGGGTTAACGCCAAAGCTTTTCCTCTCGTACTTCTCTCGCCCAAAACCCGGGAGTTACTATGTTAATGGGGGGAATGTTTTGAATTACCATTTCCTTTTATCCCCAAATTTGTCCCAAAGAAAAATGGAAAAATTCACTTAAAAATGCCTCGGTTGAGCGTGCCGCCCGGGCGGCCTCTTTTTTCTGGTTTTTAAATCCGGCAACCGTTTTGGGGGTTTGGGGCCCCCGGGGTTTTGGGGAAGAAGGTGTCGGCCTTGTTGGAGGATTCTTTTTATTTGATTTGCTTTTTTTTTCCTTCCCAAACCTTCTGGTTCTTTTTTTGGTTTTGGGGGATTTCAGTTAGTTTTGTCGTGGTGGGTTCCCTGGTAGGGTTTTTTTTTCTATTTGAGCCATTCAACCCCCGATCTGATGTTGTTAAGTTTTCTCCCTCCCCCTTTTTGTTCATATTTGGGTTTTTGGGTTTTTTGGATTTTTGGCAGGGGCTCGACCCCAAGGGACCCCCCCCCAGGGGCGTCTGTCCCTTTGTTAAATTCAAGGTCGCAGGAGGGAGATCCATTAGGGAAAAAAATAGTTCGATTTAAATATGAAAAATCCCAAAAAATTTCCACTTGAAAATTCCAAAAAATTTTTTTTTCTAAAATTACTATGTTTTGATGGGCTATGTGGCTTGAAAAATTTGGGTTAAAAACCTCCTTGTCCATTTGACTTTTAAAAAATTTTTATTCCATGAAAATTTTGCATTAACTTAGCTTCCATATACTATTAGTAACTAACCCTAGACTTTCTTTAAGCATCTAGCATTAACAAATAATCTCATGTCATAATAATACCTTGCATGATTTGGATCTTAGTTATTTTACAATATTTGCCAACTGATTATGTGACAACTACTTAACCTAAAGTAATTAAAAAGAAACCCTCATGAAACCTATATATATTATATTATATATATATATATATATATATATTTTATATATATATATATATATTATATATATATATTATGTGTGTGTGTGTGTGTTTTGTGTGTTTGTGTTGTGTGTGTGTATACACCATGACTAAAACAAAATACTCAAATATGTAATATACATAGACACCATAAATACAGTAGAGAAATAGAATCAGAGAAGGGAGGAGACCAACCGGCCACAGCCAAACCCCCTTGGGCCAGCCCACTCGCGCGCACAAGCCCGAAACCGCGCGAAACAGCCTAGCAACGCGTGGCCGGCCCAACTCGAAAGCGCACCTTGGCCTTTTTCCCACCGCACCCTCACCATCGCTGACGGGTGACCATCCCTGTCATCCCTCTCCTCCCGCCTGCTCCCCCCACGCGGATCCAGGTCTGAGATACCCAATCGTCCCGCCGCCGCCAGACCCCTTCACCAGTGTAGGTACGCCGGCCGTCGTCCGTCCATCCATAAATCGGTGGAGAGAACGGTGCCGCCGTCCGCGTTCGCCCAGCCCACCGAGGCGGCGTGCAGATCGGCCGCCACCCGAGCAGGTCGCTACCTCGCAGCACTGCCGGGCGAATCGCAGATCCGGTGGAGGAGGACCGGATCGGTCACGCCTCCTCCCGATGGCCGCCACCGCCCTAGACCTTCCGCCGGTCGTTTCCGGACGCGGAAGGGCCAGGTCCTGGCGCGGAGGGAACGATCCAATCGAGGAG
Organism: Microstegium vimineum; assembly: GCA_022036555.1. Classification (NCBI taxonomy): domain Eukaryota; kingdom Viridiplantae; phylum Streptophyta; class Magnoliopsida; order Poales; family Poaceae; genus Microstegium; species Microstegium vimineum. The sequence continues at coordinate 7,679,148 of CM039133.1, forward strand.
GGGACGGATCGACCGCTACTCTGCCCAGGGACCACCGGTATTGGAGAAGAAGGGGGATGGAGGAGGCACGGAGGTGCACAGGAGGCCTAGGGAAGCGCAGACGGGGAACCTTCTTGGGGCCCGGCGCTGGCCGCCGCCGCCGCGCGCAGGGAGGCGACGACGGCGGCCGAAGAGGACGCGCAGAGGGCGGCTCCAGGCAGGCGGCGGCGGGTGCTCGGCTAGCGATTATTGATACAAAGTCCGATTTTCATTCTTTACTTCTCAATGATGTACTCACACCATCCGTCTTCCATGCGCATTTGAAGGGTATCAAAATGAGATTGTCAGCATGCTATCAGCTTTCGTACCTATTTTCTTATCATCCAACAATGGGAAGACCAATGCACTCATCCAGCATATGGTCACCATGTGTTAGCCACTGCTCCTTTTGGACTGATCTTTTTTATTTACTTCTTTGTTCCCTAATTCCCTCTTTTGGGTGCCTGTTTTGTATGTTTTTTTTTACTTTTTACATTCAATAAAGTTCCTGTAGGGTGCAAGCCCCTCTAGTATTCTCAAAAAACCATGTGATGTGTTAACAGAGGAATTGGGGATCAGGAAGAACCTGGGGGGGAGAAGAAGAGCAAATAGGAGGACATGACTTGTATTACTCAGTTTTGAGTTGTCAATTACATTGTTCATGCCTCTTTCTCTCTCACTCCTATCATACATATATGCAACTAAGCCTGCCACATGGGCCCGTACACCTTGGAACTGGGTCGAATTTGCCTCTTGGGCGTTGGAATCGAGGATGGGCTGCTGTAGTCTCCGAGTCCCGGAAGCCCGTCAAGAGAGGAAGTGATGTGCAGAGAGAGAGAATAGAGGCCCCAAAGCATTTTTTACATGCATTGTATTTTTTTTTTGAGAAAACAGGAGGGATCAAAGGTTGATACCTACTGAAACATATATTGAAAAACAGGGTGTAAAACATAACAAAGCAAGTTCATGAGACAAGAAAAGAGAGAGAGAAAAATAAGAAAAATTACACAAGGTGCTCTACGCAGAATCGTTGAAGATGCTGGAGCTGGCCTAAAAACTTCCAGCAGTACCAGTTCTTAACTAAAGCCAAGCCTGACAAGTCAGCAGTCAGCACCAGAGACATTGCCATAGTCGAGGAACACTGAAGCTACAACAATACACAAAGGGTGCTACATTATTAGCAAGCATACCACTAACTGCGGCGACACTGCAGTCACAAAGAGACTCTTGAGAATTGAGATGGGTTCAAAGATGAGAAGAGACTGAACCGTTACAGTAGGACAGAGTTGCGTCACATAAACATCCTTTGCCATACTTTTCAGCTAAATGCTCTTCTCCCGATAACACTCAGTCCCATTGTAAATCTTCTCTGCAGCATCATAAATTCATATAGATGTTGGAGAAGACAAAATAGCTAGAGAGACAAGAGGACTTACTAAGGGCCGTGTTTGGTTCTTTAGTCCTAAGGACTAGGGATTAAAACAGAGACTTAATAAAAGTCCATATTGATGTTTGGTTCCATGAACTTATATAGACTTAACATCATTTAATACACCCTAACAAGACCATTGTACCCCTGTCTGGTACAAGGAGTGGGCGAAGAGAGGCAATAATGAAGGGCAAGGGGTGTCAATTGTGGGCCAAAAGTCCTCATAAGTCTCACCCCTTGAGAGTACTACCCAGCCTAAAAAAGTCCATAATTAAGTCCCTAGTGTTTGATTCAAAAAAACTAAAAAGGACTTAAAATAAGTCTTTAGTCCCTCTACAAGAGCAACCAAACAGGCCATAAGCTAACTGGGAGGCATATATATATATATATATATATATATATATAACGGTGTGTGAGCACAATAGTGGGTGGTGATTTCTTATTTCATTTACAGCAAATTGGTGGACCAGCACTTTAGCTCACATGCTGCGTTTAAAAGTTGAGGCACAAATTCAAAGGAGTGATTTTGAAAATAAATGAATAGATACTACTACTACGGCTGAATATTTTTCATAAGCCGAACCGAGTGACCCCCATGCAGCGCATTTTGATATATTTCAACAGTGCTCACAGACATCGATGAAATAAAAGTAGTTTTGACTCGACACTAAGGTGATTAAAATTTAGATACCATATAATATCTTGTATTATATACTATCATAGAAATGCAAAAAAAAATACTATCATAGGAAATTTCTCTCTAAGATAGAGTATGCATAGATTGACTATGTGTGGATCAAATTCGGAACATTTATTCGATTTTAATTCAAATTCGTACTAATATTATCATTACAATAATAGGACCAAGTTAACGGCTCAAATTTTCACTTACAAGGCTCAAACTAATAAAACACCCATATATTCGGTGAACTGCCTAGAGGGAACGTGATTAGGGAATCCTTTTTTTAAGGGAAGCACAGAAGAACGAACGTTCGACTCTAGAACGCGGCCCATTAGGTTGAAGCCCAACATACAACGTCCGGGCGCGGGAGTGCGTACACCCCTTCCCTCGATTCCGAAGGTCCGCCCGCGCCCGCTGCCTTCTGTGAACCCGCCTCGGCGACTCGGCCACTCCACCCCGACGAGCCTCGCACGTCTGACGTGGAGATGGCGAGCGCGACGGCCGCGTCGTGGCTGCAACCGCCCTCGCCCGGTCGCCCCGCAACAAAGTCGTCGCATCCGCAACCGCCCCTCGCCCGGTCGTCCCAACAACAAAAGTCGTCGCACTGAAACAAAGAAAACAATCGGGGATGAAACAACCAGCAAACCCCTATTGCAACAAATCAAAGGTAACAAGTGAAACAACAACAAAACATATATTAAAAAATTATTCTAATGAAAAAAGATATTCAAAGCATATGAAACAACGATGGCTGTTCTACTGAAACAAAGAACTGAAAAAAGCAGATTGTTGTGACAACATGGAGGCCATATGTTGCAACAACACAAGAACAGAAAAATTGAAACAAATGGCAAACTGTGTCTGAAACAAAACCCAACAATATACAGTTTTAGGGATTTAAAACAAAACCCCACAATGTGTCTGGAACACACATAGCAGGCCTATTGAAACAAAATGCTTTAAAAGTTTGAAACATGGATCTTGCATGTTTAAAACAACACATGTTGCGTACTGAAAAAGAAAATGCTTTGGTAATTTGAAACAACATGGATCCTGTTGTTGAAACAACATGGATTCAGCTTTTGAAACAAACAAAATGCGAAAAAAGAAAAAAAAAAAGAAAACTACGAACACGCAGCTAGCAGAGATGGAACACGGAGGAGGAGAGACAGGATGCAGGGGTCCTCATGACCTACCTCGACGGGGGGCAGGGACATCATGAAGGGGGAGGCGAGGTCGGCAGAGAGCACCACCGCCCGCAGGGATCCCCACGGCCACCGACGCTGGGATTCCCGCGCACATCAACAACAACCGGTGGTGGATCTGGTGGATCCACGCCTGCTCTTGGCGGATCCGGCCGATCTGCGCCCGCTTATGCCGGATCCCCATGGTAGGGGGCTTTGAGTGCCTCCAGGGTGCGCGCGAGGGAGACCGAGGCACAAGGTGGCGCGGGGGAGGAGCACGGGAGGAAGGCGGAGCATGAGGGTGGCGCGGACTGGTGGGGAGCGGCGGATCTGCGTGAGCCGTGGGGAGAGCGCTCGAGCGGAGAAGACAAAGCCAACTGCGAGCGGGCGGAGTGTGCGAGGCGTCTGTGCCCGTGCGAGTGCGAAGCCGGGGGAGGGGGCGTGAGCGACTCGGCGATTAGGGAGATGGGCCGTGGCGGTGATAGGCCGTGTGCGCGTTCGACGAGTCGAACGTATCACCCGCAGCATTACCGTTTTTTTAATGAGGGAATACTATCATGGGAATTGGGATGGATGTTTCCTTCCCACCATTAGCGGCACGTAGGATTTTCCCTTCGAAAATTAACGGCATGTGGAGGATGTTTTATTGTCTTTCTACATTTTTATAAATTATGAAGTAACAATTCATAAAATCAGAAAAATCAATGGCTCAAATTTATTTTTATTTGATATTATCATCTAGTAGATAAATGCTATACCGTAGCATATTATTTAGGATTAGTTTTCGTGTTTTCTTTCTCATTTTTAGTCATTTTATTTTTATTGTTTCTTTTTTTTCTTGAATAAGAATTAGATTGATCGAGTAGACGTTAATATTTGGGGATAATTAAATTTTGTTACTTTTTCTTTGCAATATTCATGTTTTTAGTTTTTTTAGCCATGTATGATTAAATATTTGGGGATAATTAAATTTTGTTTTCTTTATAATATTCATGTCTTTGTAATATTTTTTTAATGCTCCCCTATGTCTAAATCCTAGCTCCGCTCCTGCCATCAGCCCATGCATCACCTCAGTTGTGTGGTTGCTCTTGCTTGACAGCACCGACGGACGCAAATATGAGGAGGAGAGGCGGATGCACGGCGAATGACGGCAAGGTCAGCAATGAATGTGATGTCACGCTATGGAACATGAGGGCCTGGGAGCAGGCAGTGGCAGCACACGACTAAGATTGCCAAGAGGGTTTATTTTCTTCTTGTTTTTTGTCGAGGACGTCGAATGGGGTAGGTTGAGTAATTGATTTTCATGAGTGAGGTTGAGTTGGCAGAATTGCCTGAAGCTATGGTCATGGCGGGTTAGGGGGCTGATTCAGCATTGTTAGTTTAGTAGGCCTAGACACAATTCTGCATCCAAGTGTACACAGTCTGACACCGGCTGCGTGCTTGTGCCAGGCCATCAGGGATCAAGCTTCTCCATGGCGCCTCAGCCTTGGTAATCCTTGCCTTGGTCGTTCTGTCCCTGATTCTCTACAATATGAAAGGATCCTAAGTTGTTGGTGGTTAGGCTACGATTGGCGTCTGACTTTTGTGACGGAACCGTCCAAATTATAAGAGATCAAGTGCTAATGTAGCTGATTAGCTACCACTTACAACACTTGAGCCCATATAATCCCGGTAGTCCGGAAATCTCAAAGGATTTCTTACATCATCTCAGGATCGCGTACATTCAGGGATACACATTCGAATGAGTCACAAATCAACCGAAAATACTTAAAGTACGAAATAAAGTTATTACAACACTTTGTTCCAAATACAAGTAGTACTTACGCCACAACACTTGCGGCCAAATAAAACATTGTTTGAAACTGAACTTGAAGTTTTCAAAAGACAGGGGTGCCCACAATGTCAGGTCCAACAACAGCAAAAGGTGAGCTTGTAGAAGAACTTGCCCAAGGCCTACTCATCTTCTCCGTAGAAAGGATAGAGACAGTGCTTACAACAGCCGATGTATACTTGGCCATCTGCAACAACGGGATAAACCCTGAGTACGGGAATGTACTCAGCTAGACTTACCCGTCTAACTGGAAATAAAAGGACTCCAAGGATATGCATGGCTGTATCTGGAGTTGGGTAAGCTTTACTTTGCGGAAACGCTTAAAATTAAAGGAGTTTACTTTAATGAGACGATGAGCAGTCATCTTTTATCCTACTAATTATTTCTAGGTTAATGCATCTACCCTAGAGCACACACTTCATTCTACTCAAACAATATAGTAACATATATCCAGTTCCTTCATCAACATTTTAGTAGAACCATTAAGATGTCACATGGAGTTGTACCGTGGTGAAGCTCAGCATAATCCCCCATATCCAGTGGGGGGGCGGTAATTCGAATCGATATACACCAGCTGGTCAGATTACCTTTAACACACGCCCATACTTTACCCCGTCGGGTCAGCATTAGGTTACCGCTCAACAAAGTCCAGGTGGTAATCGATGCGGGCTCGCATGGGTCCACCCCAATTGTAGAAAATAGATGGCCACCACGGGGCAGATCATGCCTACAGTCTAGAGGGGTGCTCACAGCTGAGCGAGCTCCGGCCCGGACAGTGTTTACTCGGCTTCGGGGTCGACACTCCCGACGGCCCCTATGTGAAAGGGTGCATTCAAAGATGTAAGAGGGCCACCATCGTGTACAAACCTACACGATCCAACGGACGGACTGCCCCCAAGTCTTGACCACTTGGTGCACTTGCCTTCCAGTTGACCGTATTTCATTACTACCATAGGTTCTTTCCACGATAGCGAATATAGCCAACCGTGATAGTATTACCCACAAGGGATAATACGAAACATAAAAAGAAAGGTAACCATTATTCTAAGCATGCTAGGCGGTTGCTTTTACTTTATTATTAACAGGGTAACAAGGTAGGTAAAACAAGTATCAAGGATGGTAATGCATTAATTTGGGATTCAAAACAACTCCTATTACCTAATGCATCACAGTATAAAATACTCAAGTAGATTAATTGTAAAAACTGGGAGGCTTAAGAATGCTCCGGGGCTTGCCTTGAGAGAAGGTGGAGGGTTGGTGGTCAGGGCACTCAGGAAGGTTAGTGTCGAGCTCTTGGTACTCCTCGTACAGCTCCTGTACCTCCTGGACTTCGGTCTCTGTGGGCTCCTGATGTTCCTCCACGGATCCTAAATGATTGCAATGCATAGATAAATAACTGAAAGGTGCAGGGATGATGCTTGAACGGGATTTAACACACAACAGAGATTTTAAGCATACACCCAAGAAAACTACCACAAGGCTACTAAGGCTCGAGCTACTAGCTAGCAGGACACAACAGGCTATACTTATTCTAAACAGAAACTAGCAACAAGACTTTACTAACTCTAGATAAAAACACACAAGCAAGGCATACACTACTGAAAACAGAATAGGAAACCATTTTCGGAACGGGCTCAAGGCACGCAGAGGCACTCGAGGCAACTGACGGGCGTGACCCTCGATTACTCGAGAATGACCCTCGATTACTCGAGGTCCAGCGACCGTCGATCGAAAACAGAGAACGGTGCGGATCGACGTTTTCTCGCCGATGGTGAAGTCTTCGGCGGTAGGATTGGCTGTGCTAGGCTCGGGATGACTTACGCGCATCCACTGGTGGTGTTGGTTGAACTGGCGCGACCGTGAAGAGGGGTCGACGGTGTGCGGTGGCGGCGCAACACGGCGGTGTTACACGGCGAAGTGATCGTCGGCAAAGCGAAGCTCGGCGCTGTGGTGCGGGAGTGTCATGGTGATGTGGAGAGTGCGGCTCGAGGGCTAACTGAGCCAGAAAGGCTCTGTGGGAAACTGGCCACGTGCAAGCTTCGCGGCGGCGGCAATGGCGCACGGCCAACGGTGCTGTGACGACACGGGTCGAACTGAAGCTAGGGGAACGGCATTCTCACCTCGGTTAACTCCGGCGAAGCTTCCACGAAGATGGAGGCGTCGGAGACGAGACGGCGAACGGCGAACGCGGGTTGATCGGTGCGGTGGCGACTCGGAGTCGAAGAACGGCGAAAGGCGTTCCGGTGACTGGAGTCTGCGGCTGATGAAACAAGGCGAGCAGCGTGTGTGCGGGGCAAAAGCGAAAGCTATTGCGAGAGGGATTGAGCAAACGAACTCGGGCGGTGGTGGATTTAAGAAGAAGGCGATTGCGGTGCTCGGAGCTCTCGGCGCAACGAAGAACAGAGAACTGCGAGCGATTGCGCGAGTGCGGATGAGTGCAAACGAGTGCGGGAGGTGGTGGAGGTATAGGCGCTCCTCTTTGCTTGGTCATGGCCGACCGGCGCTGCTAGAGGGGACGTGACCCGATGGCGCGGCGGTGGCAGCGGCGCTGGCGTGCTTGCGGCGACGAAACAGAGCGGGACTTGGTCGACGCGCCGTTAGCGCGGATTCGCGCTTAACTGCGAAAGAGACAAGGCGGGGCGCTGATCGGACGCGGCACTGCGGCGACGTTATTGCGAAACAACGGCGCGGCGCGCGGCAGGGCGGCTGGCAGGTCTGCGGCAGCGAAGCAGGACGTCAGCGGCGGAAAAGCGGAGCCGACTTGGTCCTAGCGCCGTTAACGCGGATTTGAGCGAGACAGCGCGATCGGCGAAAGCGATGTCGGCGCAGAGCCGACGCGGCGGCGATGGCGTGTTCCACTTCCGCGGTCAGGCATCGGCGGCCACGCGGCGGATGACTCCGACGTACGGCTCAGCCGCGGTCGGGTGAGTGCGCGCGAGCGTGCGCGACACGTGCGTGCGGTCGAGCGCGCGGGAGAGGGTCGATATCGGAGGTAGGGTCGATCGGCTTGATCGAGCCTCCGACTCGGTCGAGCCTTCCGGGCGGGGTCGTTCGCTCAAGCCTCAGTCCGTCATCGAGGGGTAAAACTCGAGGGGTAGAGGTCGATGGCGAGGCGGCATCGATCGACTGGCCGATCGAGCCTCGGGTTCGGTCGAGCCTCTGGCCTGGGGTCGAGATCGAGGGGTGGCACTCAGCCTGTCTCGATTCTGATTCCCTTTTCCATTTTCTTGTATAAGACAAAACTAAGCAGGGTAACTAGACATAAACAAACCACACTTTTATTCTAAGCAAAGCATGGTTTAACTAAACAGGTTAAACACAAGATTAAGCACAAAACGCCTATCCAATTCTAGTTTCAAAACATATAAACACACACATGAGATAATAGCATATGCAAACATGAATGAATGACATGATGTGCTTAGTGGCTAATGATGATCCTAATGCAAGCTTGACACAGGGTGTCACAACTTTCACTCTGCGTCGATTGGGTGTCGTGGTGAAACAAAGGCAGTTGTGGCCTCACCGCACAGAGGTCAATCGAGACATTGAGTTGGACGCAGAGACAAAGACAGCTGGACATACCAAGACTGGACAGAGTTGTACAACGGACAACCTTCCACAACCCTATCACAAAAATGTTCTTCTCCTGATACCGCCCATTCACATTGTCAAACTGCTCTGTAGACTGCAGCATTGCAGATTCATATGGATGTTTTTATTAAAGAAATGATTCATATGGATGTTTCAGAAAAATGCATTGACTCATTGAAAGACCATATATAGGGCTCAATAAGCTGAGAGGCTTGAGGCTAGAATGCTGGGCTCAATATTCATTTTGGTGTTTATAGATGGCTGCACTGTTGCAGGTTGAAGTCTTTAGTAGTCTGATCACTTTTAAATCAGTTCAGTTGGGTGGTCCCACAGGGCTATTTTCAGTGTGGACTCCTGCCACAGTATATATGCATGGGCTTCACAAGCTGAATCCTTCACCCTTGGTATAAATATATATATAAAAAGATTTAGATGGAGTGTTGAGTTCTCATGTTGCAATAATAGTGAGGTTCTGAGCTCATCATAACTAGTCTTCGAGTCCTTTTGTCTAATTGTAATTTTGATCGTTGCATAGTTAATTTTGCAACATCGTCACATATACTCCTAGGTGATTAGCCAGGATTTTGCTTGTATGTGGATCCATGACATCGAAGGCTGAAGATCATATCACCCAAACAGATAAGAATGAGTGGGATCTGGAAAACAGAGTAGATAAGACAATGCTTTTCATGCAGAAGATTTTTCTATATTGGCCGTTCTAAAGGGTATGAGCAGGGACTATGCCAGCATGTTATTTGCCTTCATACCTATATTTGCTCATCACGCTAGGATTGGAGGTCAACTAGCTCAACTAGCACTAGCATGCTAACCTTGGTTACCAGGGAAAAAAGAGCTGAATGTGTGAATTCAATGATCTAGCAGCACCCAATGCACTCGATCTGTTATGTGACACTGAGTTCGAGCGAACCATCAATGATTAGTGAGTAAATACTGCTTTCAAGAGATCATCCTGGAGCTTGCATTCTTTGTCCAGCAATAGCATGGATTGTGTTTTGATGTTTGCATTGTCCTGTGATAGCATGATGAATAATGGCCATGGAATAGGCACCTCTTGCTACAATTTTGTGGAGGATAGACATGCAGAGTGAGTTGCGTGTTCTTAGTAGGGACCAGATGCAACTTCAACAAAAATAATTAAAATGATTGTTAAGGGCATGCGTACATTTGAATGTTATCTAGTTATAGGTTTTGTGCTGGGTCAGTTTTAACTTTTTTTTTTTGCGAACGGGTCAGTTATAACTTAATTATAAATGAAAAGTTCTGTGCAGAACCATTAGTTGGAGGATTGTACGGCTAATTTATTTGCTGTTTATCCATTGTTTGCTCAAATAAACAGGTGCCATTGTGGTTCATTTTCTGTTCATATCGTTGGTCTGTCTGCTCAAATTGACATGTAACATTATTGTGGTGCTGAGATGGAAAGACTTGGCGTGGGGACGTGTGGTTCCTAGTTTAAAGTATGCCATTGCTGCTGCTGAGGAAATATGGAATATCCATATATATGCTCCCCTGGGCGGTTTATCAAACTTGCGTCAACAGCTGGTTTTGCACTTTGGGTCTGCTATCAAACTTCGTGAAGTGTATACATTCTTCAATGTAAATGTAAACTTTATTTAGGACAGTCACTGGCACCCGACTGATCTGTGGTCTTTTCCCACGTATTCCACCCCTCTTGCTTTCTCTTAGGATGGCTACGTAAAAAATTAAGCATGCATTTGGTTCTGGAGGTTGAAGTGGGTTGGACTTACATTGTTTGGTTTAGGTAGCAGTGGGTGGTGGCACAACGACCATGATGACAGGCAGGAGGTGCGAACATAGTTCTCAATACCCTGCCGAGAATCTGCGTAAACCAGTCAATACCGGTCCATATGCCGGCATCGACCGGTTTCGGACCGGTTTTGGTGGAATTGTTTTTTTAATGTTTGATCGAAGTTTGACCAAATTTTGAAACATTTCGGTTGAAACCAGCCTATCGCCCCCCTCCAATATTTTTTGTCTCGCCGAAATCCAAAATCTTGGTTGTGAGGGATATAGCAATAATGGATGTCATGCGGCGCGGAGGAACGACAATGGAAGCCACGGAGACACTGCACGGCACAATGGAGAGCTGCGGACACGCGGCGGCAGCACGACACGAGATGGGGCATGGTCAGACAGGTAGGGGGCGATGTGCTTGTTGAAAAGGAGCGGCAGTTCGGTGGCAAGGGCAAGGGGCGCACGGGCCATGTTCATGGTGAGGCTGACGGCATTACAGGGCATCACGCGGCTGGGTGAGTGGGGGCGGCGCACCTGTCTGAGTTACAGTGATGGCGGACATGAGGGAGACCTACTGGAGGTACAAGAAGAGAGTTTATAGGTTGCCATATGGGTACCACAAGCCAGTACCTCGTCCCATTTCTACAACAACCTCCAAACTCTTGTGCGATGTTTTAGTGTATTTTTGTTGTGCGATGTTTTAGTGTATTTTTGTTAGCAGCAAAGGTGGATAATTTAGTTACAAATTAAAGCAGTTACTTTATGCTACATTTCTTAACACTACTACAGAAATCATTTTTGTTGGCACGTTGTTTATTTTTCACAGGCGGTTCACAATTTCATGACGCCAGTACAAAAAATAGGGTGGGCCCAGCAAAAGAACCACCTGTGTAAAACAATTTACACAGGCGGCTCTCCTATCTCTACCGCCTGTGTAAATACGTGTATTTACACAGGCGGTTTACAATGACAACCGCATGTGTAAATACCTGGTAGAGATAGGAGAGGCGCCTGTGTAAATTGTTTTACACAAGCGGTCCTCCTTACCAACCGTCTGTGTTAATGCTGCTATAAATTCCCTTCGTCCACCTCCAGACAAGAACAATTACTCCCGTGCTGTGTGCACAGTGGCGGATAGAGAAGTGGCGATTCCAAGGGGGGCGGAGGTTTTGAACTTCATTTCTTTGGTGAGAAACTTCCAAAAGGTTAGTTAGTGTTGTTGCCGCCATTTTTTTTAGTGATTCTTTGGTTCAATTCTTGTATTGGAGGTGCTCTAAATCTAGGGTTAGGGTTAGGGTTCATAGCTAGGGCAAGAGAGAGAGTTTTAGCTATTTCATAGTAAATTGTATCTTGGTCGGATTATAGAAAATAAATACTTTTTAGAATTCTTGTGAGTAGATCTATGTAATAGAATAATGATTAACACTTTATAAAGTCTTGTCAATTGTTATACTTATTTCCTGTAATTATAAACTGTGAATTAATTTAGTTTTTTAATCTACGTACTTAGGGTTTATGAATTAATTTAGTAGTTAATGTTTTGTTAATTAGGGTTAGTTATTATTGTCTATACTTAGGATTTGTTAAATAGGGTTAGTTATTATTTCATGTACCTTAGGTTTTTCAATAATTTTTGTTAGTAATTGATGGTTTATTATTTAGGGTTAGATATTTCATGTATTTAGGGTTAGTTAATTAATTTAGTTAGTAATTAATGGTTTATTAATTAGGGTTAGTTAGTATTTCATGTACTTAGGGTTTGTTAATTAGGGTTTGTTATTTTTGCTTATACTTAGGGTTTGTTAATCAAGATGCAATCTCCGTTTAATTAATTCTTATAATTATAAAAATGAGTTTAAATAATTATTTAAATTTTTTATTTTGTAAATTCTGTAAGAGGTAGGTTTTCATATCTATTTAATTGATGGAGGATAGAATCTTAGTTATGAGGGATTATTTTCGTTTTGTTTTTAGAGTGACATACAATATTTTCCTAACTAATTACAGAGAAATATGGAGAGGTCATTATGGATGTACAACTTATCAAGATTAGACCCATCTTATGTAGTGGAGGTCCAAAAATTTATTAATGCCGTGAAGATACATGCTCAGAGAACAAAGGCGAAGCACATATGTTGTCCATGCGCAGACTGTAAAAATATTGTGGTATTTGACAATGTGGAAGCAATCACTTCTCATCTGGTTTGCAGAGGATTTGTGGAGGACTACTTGATTTGGACAAAACATGGTGAGGGTAGTTCTACACCTTATATGTGGACAACTGACAACACTACAAGTAACATCAATGTGGAGGGTTCAATGCCATATCTCAATGAATGTGATGCTATGCCAGATATCAATGAAACCCATCATGCTATGCCAGATGTCAATCAAACTCATAATTCTACGTCCGATGTTAATGAAACTCAGCATGTTAACACTGATGCCATTGAAGATGCAGATTTCTTAGAGGCAATAATGAACCGTTGTGCGGATCCATCAATATTCTTCATGAAGCGAATGGAAGCCTTGAAGAAGGCAGCAGAAGAGCCTTTGTACGACGAGTCGAAAGGTTGTACCAAAGAGTGGTCGACACTACGGGTTGCCCTTCAGTTTTTGACGATTAAGGCTAGATATGGTTGGTCTGATGCTAGTTTCAATGATTTATTGCGTGTACTTGGAGACCTTCTTCCGAAGGAGAACAAAGTGCCTGCTAACACGTACTATGCAAAGAATCTAGTCAGTCCACTTACGATGGGTGTTGAGAAGATCCACGCATGTAGAAATCATTGTATCCTATATCGGGGTGATCAGTATAAAGACTTAGACAGTTGTCCAAACTGTGGTGCTAGTAGGTACAAGACGAATAAAGATTATCAAGAGGAAGAGAATGCAGCCTCTGTTTCTTCAGGGAGGAAGCGAAAGAAGACGCAAACAAAGACTCAACAAGACAAACGTTCAAAGCCCACTAGCAATATCGAAGTGGACTATTATGCGTTGAGAAGAATTCCTGCATTGGTGATATGGTATCTCCCTGTGGTTGATCGTTTGAGGTGTTTGTTTGCAAACCCTGATGATGCGGAACTTATGACCTGTCATGCTTTTGATGAAAGGAAAGAGATGAAAGGAAAGATGATGGAAAGTTACGACATCCAGCCGATGCAAAGCAATGGCAAGAATTCGATAAGAAATATCCAGACTTTGCTGAGGATCCACGAAATGTAAGGTTTGCTCTGAGTACTGATGGAATGAATCCATTTGCCGAGAGGAGCAGCACGCACAACACATGGCCAGTGATCATGACAATATACAACCTTCCTTCATGGTTGTGTCAAAAAAAAATCTTTTGCTAACCATTCTTATTTTTGGACCTACACAACCTGGAGTTGATATGGATGTATTTCTAGAGCCCTTAATGCAAGAGATGCAAATACTATGGGAAGTGGGTGTGTGTCACATCTGGCCCATTTGGCCCGTAGTGGCCCATGTGTGTTAATGAGATATTGTGGAGGGTTTAGTCCCACCTTGCTTGTTTAAGGTGGGATAGACCAACATATAAGGCTTCTAGAGTCCATCCCACCATCTCCGGGTTAATCCTTTTAAGCGAAGCGAGGACGAAAGCTTAAGTGGGATGGTGGTGGGTGTGGTTCGCTCAGCGTGTAGAGTGGATCTGAGCTGTTTGAACTCTAGGGCGTTACAAATGGTATCAGAGCCGACCTTCGCGGCAGCGGGCGCGTGCGGGCCAGGTGTGCGGACATGGTAGGTTCATTGAGCGTGTAGGCTCTGCGGGGCGCACGGCATGGCACATGTGCCGACACTGGGCGCACAGTCGCGTGTGCTAAGAGGGAACGTTCCTGGTCATCGTTTGCCCGGTTGTGGGTATGTTGGGCTCGACGAGGACGTCGAGTTCTTTGAGGGGGGGGTATGTCACATCCAGCCCGTTTGGCCCGTAGTGGCCCATGTGTGTTAATGTGATATTGTGGAGGGTTTAGTCCCACCTTGCTTGTTTAAGGTGGGATAGACCAACATATAAGGCTTCTAGAGTCCATCCCACCATCTCCGGGTTAATCCTTTTAAGCGAAGCGAGGACGAAAGCTTAAGTGGGATGGTGGTGGGTGTGGTTCGCTCAGCGTGCAGAGTGGATCTGAGCCGTTTGGACTCTAGGGCGTTACAGTGTGAAAATGATCGATGCGTTCCGCAAAGAGACATTCACACTGAGAGTAATTATTATTGTCAGAATTAATGATTATCCTGCTCTCTTCTCATTATCAGGCCAGTTCAAGGGAAAGGTTGGTTGTGTAGAGTGCATAGATGGAACATGGAACATGTCTCTTCCTCCATCTAACAAGATAGTGTACATGAGGCATAGGTCAAAATCTACTGCTCCATCAGGTTATAGTAAAGGGCACAGAGTGTATAAGATAGTTGAGAATGTCAAGTTTGTGTTTGGAAAAAAGACCAAAGATGGGAAACCAAGAAAGGTTGTGAAGGCAAATGAGGGGGACACATTCAAGAAGAAGTCTATTTTCTTTAAGTACTTATCGTACTGGAAAGACTTAGACGTACGACATGCGATCGATGGTATGCATGTTCAGAAGAATGTGTTTGACAGCGTAGTTGGAACTTTGCTAGACATAAAGAGCAAGACAAAGGAAGGTCTCAATTCACGTAAGTTGGAACATATGGGTAATTTAAAAAAAAAATTTAGTGGTTCTTTTAAATTATCTTTCACAGTAGTAGGACTGGGTAATTTTGATCCAGATTTGTGTGGTTACCATATACAAATAAAACTATATAAAAATGTCTATTATTTAGGATACGAAATAAAGTGCATAGGTTTCTGATTAAATTGAAAGCATTTATAGATATCTTTATCCCCCTACCTTTGTCTATACACACAATTTTGTATAGAGTAAGCTTTCATTACATTTCCATAAGCATTTTAAACAGTGATAGTGCATCCTACTTGTGGGGAGTTAGAGGAAATAGTTTCATCACAGCTTCATACCTATTTGCTTATCATGCAGTGATGGGAGGAACACCTGTTTTAAATCAAATAAAAGAATATAGAAGCAAACTGGGTAAACTTTAAAACAGAAACTTAACCAGTCATTGCAGCAAACTATAGGCCCAAAAGGCTTATGCATAACTAGCTAATTGCTTTTAAAGGGGAGCAAACATATAGTACCAAAAATTGTTATATATACACTGCCCCAGAACTTATTTTATTAGCTGAGAAACTGACAAGCCATGCTGTTTGACTCACTCAATGAGAACTAAGTATCCATAAATGACTCACTCAATGAGAAGCAGCTAGTTTCATGGGGCATTCCTGTCCCAACCGAAGGAATGCCCCGTGAGTATATATGAGAGATGTAATAATGTGAACTACCCAACAAAAAGTTTGTTGAGAATATAATTCATACGTAGCACTACTGAGTCCATATGCATTTTGGTGTTAATAGACAACTGCACTGTTGCTGATTGAAGTCTTCAGTAGCATATTTATGTGACTACTTTTAAATCACTCAAGTCGTCTAGTCCCACAGGGTTGTTTTTAGTGTGGGCTCAGCCACTGTAGGTTTGTACGGGTTTGGCCAGCTGAACCTTTCACCCTTGGTATTTATAAACCATTGAGATGGCATGTTTGAGTTCTCATGTTGCAAGAGAATTCAGGTTCTGTGCTCATCATAACTAGTCTTCTGGCCCTTCTGTTAGTCGTAGTTTTGATCGTTGCATAGTTGTCTTTGTAACAATGCCACATATTCTCCTAGGTGATTAGCCAGGATTTTTCTTATATGTATGTCCATGGCATCAAACACTTCAGATCATATATATCATATATACAGATAAGAATGAGTGGCATCTGGAAAACAGAGTGGATAATCTGATGGCTTAAGACTGGCATTCAGTGACACATTCGTGGGCTTCAAATTGGTATCCCATGTGCATACTGAATCATATGAATATGAACTATGCCGGAGAGCTATCTGCCTTCATACCTATTTGCTTATCATGCAGTGATGGGAATATCAACGGGCTCAATCACCATGCTGATGATGGTTATCAGGGAAAGAAATGAGGTCAAGGCATCGATTCAATATCTTGATCCCTTGAGCTTGCGTTGCTTGTCCGGTGATGCATATACCAAGCTTTGACACTTGCATTATTTACCCCTTGATAGCATGGACTAATTATGGTCGTGGAGAGCCCCTCGCTTGTTTGTATAATTTCCTAGATGATAAACTTGTAGAGATCTGGAAAGACATAAGGATACCAAAATTGAGGTGGGTGTTTTTAGTAGGGACCAGATGGATCTTCAACAAAAATAATTAAAAATGATGGTTAAGGCCATGCATGTGTGCAAGTGCATGTTCTTCTCAACATATATAGCGAGATAAACTGTTGGCTCTAAGCTGAGCATGCATGCAACTTTTTGGTCCTACTGATATATAGTTTTGTTGGTATACTGTAGCAATATATTTCCAGTCATTTAATTGTAATTGAGTCCGTTCCTAAAACGAATTAAACTCAGGCATCGGACAAATAAGTTATATTCATGTTAATAAGTTTTTGGATGGCAGAATCCAAACAAAGAGTTATACCTTAGGGAAAACATAATCACAGTTGAGCACAACTTTTGTTAATCATTTTGCATAATAGTGTAAGGTAAGACGAACAAGAAGTACTCGCTATAAATGGAATCGGGTCAGGGAGGCACATGGTTTTTCAAAAATTAAGGGAAATGTTTTATCCTATTTTCAAGTTCATGAAGAAAAAAATGAAATTTGGTAAAAGTTGAGAGTGAAAAAGTAGACCTTTTCTTTTGTGAAAAAGAAAGAGAACTCATTTAACTTCTCTCTCCTTTCTGGACCCAAGCGGCCCAGGTCTCCAGCCCTCTCTCTTTATTTGGCCCAGTTTCCAAGCCAGCCCGGCCTTTCCTCTCTTCCGGCAGGCCCAGCCAGACAGCAGCTCCCAGATGGCCAAACAGCCCCGCTCGCTCTCTCTGCCAGGTTGGTCCCGTGAGATCCCCGTGTCCTCTCCTACCTAGCTCCCTGCGTTTTCCAGTGAAGAACCGCCGGCGACCATAGAACTTCCACCGTGTTTGCCGAGAGCTCTAGTCGTCACCAGCCATGGCGCCACCACACAACCAATGTAATTTTAGTCTGTTTTCATTCCACAACTCTAGAAGTTTAGGAACCTAGATGACATCAACGGGGGCAGGGGCAAAGCTATAGTGAGACTAGGGGGTGCATACACCCCCCAAAATTTTAAAAATCAGTTATATTAATCAGTTTTTCACCATATATGCACCCTCATGAGACATCTCTATGCACCCACAAGACAAGTGCACTCCCCCTCTAGTGTGCTCTAGCTTCGCCACTGATCAACGGAGCTACATGGAGGCCATAGTGGGCCATGAGCCCCCCTTGGCGCTCTGTAATTTTTATAAGTCCGTATGCTATTTACAGCACATAATCTCTGGCCATGCAGGCGCTGGTCTCCGCAAGATGGCAGCTCTATGTCCCCAGGCCACTAGTCTTCCCTATCCTCTGCGTTCTCGTCTCCCCAACTCCGAGAGTCCGAGTCACGACATCCGCCCTCCACGCTCCACAATAACTGATCAGCTGCCAGAGCGAGGATCAGCCCCGGCCGCGGCATCGGCAGTTCGGCACTCGAGCAGTGCTCCAGTTGTTGGCGTGTTGCTTTTGCTTGCCTCTCGGCTCGCCCACGCTACTCTTCCTAGTCAACTAGTTGTAAATGGATGTCGTTCTTGTTGATCCCACAGAAATCATGATGGAACTGTCATGACGTCGACATATCATGCAACGACTCACGATGGGTTTATAACACCCAAAAAGAAATTGATTAGGAAATAGAAGGTCGTCATCATACGTGTGCGTACGTGCCCCGTTCACTGAATGGGATGTGTACTATTATTGCCTGATGTGTCGGTAGCACACTGTATAGTACGTACCAGCAGGTGGAGCTCACTTATCACCGAAAGTGTCCAAATTCAAGGCTGAAAACGATCGATGATCCTATGTTGATTGGTGGTATGACGATAGCATCACTTCGATCGATGCCTTTTCATTTCTCACCGTACCTGCTCACTATTTTGTCGATTGCCGGGTAGTCGACTGCAGTAGTGTACTGCCATCCGAATCATTGCTACTAGTACAAAGTTGTAACTGAATTGTTACACATATTGTAACTGTGTCCTTTCTTTATTATTATTGCAAGTTGTGTGTTCACAATGTAACTTTGCATGCAGCCATGCATGGAGGGAGTTTTCTTTTTTTTTTTCCCGACGAAAGAAGAATTATATTATAGGAAACCTCTGTACATCTTATATTATAGGAAACCTCTATACATCAATACGTTACCAGCACTTTGCAATACGAAATAGTACCGAACGCTGTGAATAATAGCACAACTCAAAACCTAACCTGCTAATCGCTTTGCAATGTAGATGACCGCACAGACAAACACTTGACAAATGGTCTGAGAACAACTGCCCAACGAACGACGGCCAACATTCCTGTAGGTGGAATTGAAGATCTTTTTTCTTCTTTCTGGTGTTTTCCTTCTTCTTTCTGCCACCGAAGAACGAGGGAGACTGATCTGAAAAATATTCTCCATAGTCTTTTGTTGTGGCCAGATCTAACCACAACAAAACGAAGAAAGAGACTCGAGAAAATTATTCCATGGTGGCGACATCATCTCCGCCTTGATGCCGCCGTCCGAAAACAAAAATCTCCATGTCGTCATATCGATGAAGATGGTGACGCCTAGGCTGTCGTTCTCGTCTTCAACGAAGCCGCCATGGAGAAGACGATTTCATATAGTTGTAGATAAAATAGATATAGTTGTAGATCGACAACCTAATTTATCACCATATATACTCGTATTTTATCACCCCCTTCTCCTATATATAATCCACTAGCATATTAATGTAGATCGTTAAAATAGAAGCACTAAACACCAATACGGTTTGAGAAGTTTCATCCAAACTTCGCAAAGACGGACATAATCAACGTTTCCCATCTTCTGTAACCTTCTTTGAATGATGAGTGTTCTTCCTCTTTATGTAGAATGGACCATTGATGGATCCAAAATATCGCCCTGAAAATTATTTGCATATAATTATTAGATTTAGCCTTGTTAAACACTATACCGTTCATATTCAACCAAATCGCCTAACAGAGCGCAACAACTCTAATAAAATTTGCTTTCAAAGCTTTAAGTCGAAACCATAAAGCCAATAAACAAACAAATTAGCAACACTAGTAGGTGGTTGAATTCCAGAAGCGATATACACAGTGTTCCAAACAAAACTCACAAAATGGGACTTGAAAAACAAATGTTGAATGGTTTCAGTACAATTACAAAAACTACATTTTGTACTTCCTTGCCGGTTCCTCTTTGCTAAATTATCTTTGGTAAGAGTTATCCCTTTTTTAGGTATCACAAAAAAACTTTATTTTTCAATGGTATTTTTGGTTTCCAAAAAGGACTCTTGTCAGCGGCGATTTCATGCCGAATGAATCTTGTATACACTACTCCAGAAAAGGACATCAGTGCCGGTTCAAAACCCCCCTTCACTTGCGGTTTTTGAACCGGCACAACCAACTCGGCAGTGATGAGCTGATCACATCACTGCCGACTCGTATTACGAACCGGCAGCGATGATGGTGTCCAGAAATCGCGATTTTAAAATAGAAAAAAAAGATTTAAATTTTGGGAGAGACCACTAGTAACCCGTCTGTCTCCGTCGCAAGTCGGTGGGGATTCAAACACACAACATCAGCCTCGTGCGATCCTTCCTCTACCACTCCACCCATGACTCACTTGTGTCTAGATTCGGTTTTAGTTCACCTCATTCTATACTAAACCGAGTGTAAATTGATTGTTTGAGCCACTAAACGAATTCAAATGAAAAAGTTGTAAGCTACAAAGTTTCATAACTTTTCGAGATCTCCGACTTTTATGTAGAAAGTTTTTGTATCTGAGGTCGTTTACAAAAATTCAAATTTCAAATTTAACAAATTCGAACGTATTTTTCGATGACAAGATGATTTCAAATGAAAAAGTTGTAAACTACAAAGTTTCATAACTTTTTGAGATCTACAACTTTTGTTTAGCAAGTTTTTTCATCCGAGGTAATTTACAAAAAAACAATCAATGTACAGGTACATCACTTGCGGTATGAAGCCACGAACCGGCAGTGAAGATCATCATCACTGCCGGTTCTGAACCGGCAGTGAAAGGGTAGAGAATTTTCACTGCCGGTTCCAGCCACGAACCGGCACTGATGATGAGTTTCACTGCCGGTTCTGCCACGAACCGACAGTGAAGAGGCATCACCACCGGCCCAAACAAAACCGGCAGTGATAGGCCGGCGGTGATGCCTGATTCAGTAGTAGTGATACATGGATTGAACTATGAACATGCCATTCTTATTTAGTCCCCAATCGAAACTCATCTTGTTCATTCGTAAGGCTGACTTGCACTACTTTTGAGACTAAATTGAACAAAATAATCCGGTTTGCGTTAATCAAACCTCGTCTAATTAACACATACATTGAGTGGTACAGTACCAAGGACCTTTGCTAAATGGAGTGACTAATGGTTATAATTGCAGGTTTCAATGGTCACATCATTGTATACTATATTTCCACGAGCTCCAAATATATAAAATTGAACATACAAACTTTGTCCTTACTTATAACGTCCTTAATTGGGAAGCATGCTGCAGAGTGTGACTTGTAATGCCAGTCACTCGAGCAGTTGGGCTTTTAATAATGCTTGAACTTGCCAATTTAATAACCTGCAATTTATTATAGCAGGTGTGCTATAATAAATACACACTGCAGCAGGAGGCAACATATATAATAGAAATAGGCCACTACTAGCTAGCTTAACAGCAAGAAGAGCACGCACGCACGCAAAATATCAAGATGGGGTCACAGCTTCCTCCCGAGTACAGCAGCGGCCATGAGAGGCGGCGCTGCGTGGTGACCGGCGGCAGGGGCTTCATGGCCAGGCACCTCGTGGCTGCGCTACTCCGCTCCGGCGAGTGGTCTGTGCGGGTCACAGACCTCGCCCGCGCCGTTGAGCTTGGCCATGGCGACACGGAGGAGCTCCTCAGCGACGCCCTCCACGCCGGCCGCGCTGTCTATTCATCGGTGGATGTCTGCAGTCTAGTCCAGCTTATCAGAGGTCAATATTATGACATACATACATACATATATATATATATATATATATATACTTGTCATTTTTTGACAATGTCATACCTTTATCAACATAATTAGCTTCCTTCGTCCAAATCACTATATCAATTCTTATAGAATATATATCCCTAAAATCAGTTAAACTTATGAGATTTAGCGAGCTTATTTTAAATTTCAATACAACACTGCATGCTAATATACAACCTATCTATATGCTTAAGACTAATTTAAAAGGCATGGTGTTTGAAGTTTCCAAGACATTTCTATATTACCAAAGATATTTAATATATAGAACAAAAGGGTATACTACTAGATAGCTTTTATTAAAGATACACAGACCACTAGTAGAGACAAGGCTTTTACCCAACCAGGACTATAAATCCGGGACTAAATAAGATATTTTTCTTTAGTTCCAGTTGTGAGGACCTTTCTAGCTTAAAAAAAACAATGTCTCCCACAACTACGTCCCATGAGATTCAAACCCAAGACCTCATACACTACCTCACATGTAACTTAATTACCACCCATCTACACAACACATTTAACAATGAATAGAACGTTTTCCTTTTGAACCAATCCATCAAAATACCTTTCACTACTACAGAACTAGCTTTTAGTCCCGGTTGCCACTACCGGGACTAAAGGTGCGCCCCCTGAGATTCGAACCCGAGACCTCATGCACAGTCTCACGCGTAGCTTATCACCTCACCTACACAACATATCTGATAATAAATAGGACTTTTCATTTTTTAACTCACACATCGAGGGACCTTTAGTCCCGGTTGGGACCACCAACCGGGACTAAATGGTCTACCTTTAGTCCGGGTTGGTATTACCAACCGGGACTAAAGATCTATTAGTCCCGAACACAAAAATTTTCGAGAGTAAAACTCATTTTAGACATCGATCAAAGATCTGTTCTGTAGTAGTGTTTAGTCCCAGTTCGTAACACCAATCGGGACTAAAGGGTCTACCTTTCGTCTGGGTTGGTGTGATACCTTTACTCCCGGTTCGTAACACCAACCGGGACTAACGATCCATTTGTCCCGGACACAAAATTTGCCGAGACTATTACATATTTTGTTCATCGACTAAAGACCTATTATCTAGTAGTGGACGCTTCTTCGATTTAAACTGCTAGTACTATTATTTATCTTCCTCTTGTCCCTCCACGCCTAATTTGCTGCCGAAAAAAAACTTTGGTTGTCATTAGGCAAGTCTCTCGCAAGTATAAAAATAATCCATGGAGGCACCATAGTTTATTTTAAGAGACGGTTCAAAAGAGAAACCAATATCTAAAAAATGTCAAGGGCCCAGATGGCCACAACTAGCCTGCGAAAAATTTAATGTAGGGACCCAAATATTTGTGGGACCCAGATGGCCACAACTAGCCTGTCAAGTCATTTTTTTCCATTTTCCAGATTTAGGCTAGTGAGACGACCAATTCTCAGTACTGAGCGTTTTTGACCCAATCCTACGAATTACACTTGAGCGTTTTTTTTTTGCTCAAAAACCATGTCATTTGTGACTTGTGATCCCGGTGCATACCTAGTGGGTTTGTCCTAGCATTAATTATTTTTAATTTAGCCACATGTAAATTTCAGGAATCTATTTTTAGAGCGGCCACCTAAGGACCATTGCAAAATCGGTTTTCAGAGTCAGAGCCCGTCAGCTTATTTAATTGGTGGGCCTGCCGAATCAGACCAGCTACCAAACAACAGCACAAATAACCTGGCTTCCTTTGTACTCCTGGCTTCTAATGTCATCTAATAAGACGCAAATCGTTGTGTAATATCACTATTTAATTGATTTTCTTGTGTTCAGCATTTGAGGGGATAGATGTTGTTTTCCACACGGCTGCTGCAGATCCTAGTAACGACAACTTGGAACTTCATTACAGAGTCAATGTCGAGGGTGAGTACGTAGCAACATTGTATTTTATATACAGTTACTATTTTGAACTCATCAGAGTAACATAACCATGGGTCTTCAAGTTACTTTTGATCTATATTTGACATGCACAGGGACCAGAAATGTGATCGATGCTTGTAAGATCTGCAAGGTGAAAAGGCTTATATATACCAGCTCTAGTGCTGTTTTATTTGATGGAGTTCATGGACTTCTAAACGTCAATGAATTAATGCCATACCCAGATAAGGTTGGATAACAAATTTCAATTCAAGCACACCAGACACAATTAGTAAAACCTGTCTGTTAACAGAACACCCAAACTAATTACTAAATCATATTATTGACCAGTTGTAATATTTTATATAAGGAATTTCAAATTCCGTATATAAGGCAGAAAAAAAGAAAGACAGGTTATTGAGAAGCTGTTACTACACATTTTTTTTCCTTATGGCTATTTTGGCAGTTTCCTGATGCGTATGGTCAAACCAAGGCAGAAGCAGAGAAGTTAGTCTTGAAGGCGAATGGCCTAAATGACCTTATAACTTGTTGCATACGTCCCGGTAACATTTTTGGTCCTGGCGATCACTTGATACCAATTTTTGATTACTACGGAAGAATACATGTAAGGAAATATGTATGGCATTTTCACAATTAAATATTATTATATTGCATATAACTTCACTTGTCATTAATGGTTCATGGTGTAGCCTAGTATTCATGGATTGCATGAGTATATAGGTACTATTATGAAATTGACCTCTATCTGTCGGCATATACAAGCACTACTATAAGAGTTATTTTACAGAGGTGGCTTTTAACATCCATCACATTTATACACTGGTGAAATGTACCTCAAAATCGAACATAAGTACATATATACACACAGGCAGGGCTCAAAAAACCACAGCTTCCACAAATTAATTTATATGGTAAATAATTGTCCAAAACAAGTGTGCACTTTTCATATTAAGTAGATTAACATGGACTTTGAGATTAACATGATCCATACGTTGTAATTGACAAGTTTCTTATTTGAAATCATTTAGAGTTCCAAATATTCACTTTAAGTGCTCCATTTTTGAAATTCTAAATTTACAACTTTCAAACACCCTCGGATGTTTTGACATGGTCTATACTAAAGTTATATTTCCCAAATCCCAATGCAATCTAAAACTTGTTGTTGACATGTTTTTCATTTGAAATTTGTAGTCCCAAATTTTAATTTTGTGTTCTCTGGTTTAGGAATTCAAAATTTAGTTCTTTCGATTGACCTAACATCTGTAAAGGTTTAGGTTAAAGTTGTAATCATGAATACAATATAAAATATTGTAGCTAACAAGTTTTTGATTCATGATTGTTTAGCCTTAAATATATAATTATGAATTTTTCATATTTTGAAATTCAAATTTTTAAGACAACCTCAGATGGAGACACACCCATGCCAAAAGTTTTAAATCTCAATGAGAACTAGGATCTTTAAGTTGATTTCTTTATTTTGAGATCATTTGGAGGCCTAATTATTTCATAGAATATGTGGAAGAAAAAAGTTAATTCAAAATAATAATATTCTATATTTGGATACATATGATATTTTTGTGGTGTTGTGGTAAGAAGTTGTTGCTGTGGGTTTAGGTCATGTGTTTCAATTCTATGAAATGCAAACACACACAAAATTGCACCACTTGTGACTTCTAGGATTAAGAATTTTTTTTGTTATGTCTGCTTTTGTTTTGTTCTACACAAATCATTTACAAAAGTAGGTAGCTTATGGTGTTTGCCTCTATAAATTGCTTTGGTTGTGCTACATGCGTGATTTATTTTTGTAGAAGTGTAGTATGCTCCGATTATGACAAAAGAAAGATTATATCTTTGTGATGCCATTTTATTTAGTGTATGAATATACTTGTTGTATGATTGATGTATAAATTTTAATTCAATGCTTTCAGAATTGGATATGTATATATATATATATGTGTAGATTATATTACCTACTACACAATGTTTGCAGATCATTTTTGGTGATGGAAATAACTATGATGATTTTGTTTATGTCGAAAATGTGGTTCACAGTCACCTCTGTGCTGAGAGAACTCTTTCTACTAAAGAGGGTGCTAAAATCAGTGGAGGCCAAGTATGTTCTTACCACAAGTGCCTTTTATAACATATTTCACTGACATATGAAAACATTTGCAGGCATACTTTATAACTAACATGGAGCCAATGAACTTTTGGGATTTTATATATATGGCTCGGATTGAACTTGGATACAAAAGGTCAATTTTGTCTATGTTATTTGTGCTTACATCTAGGTAGAGTACATTGACTGGTACATAATATTGAATGTTGAGCAACCATTACTTCATATAAGTTAATATTATTAACATTAAAGATACTAGTAGTTGGTGCACCACATAACATGACACATGTATTCTATTTAATGGCCATCTCGGCCCTTTTTAGCTAATTTATAGTTCTATTGGAATGATGGCATGGGTATGCGGAATGTCATGACTCATATTGTCGGTATGATCCCACAACCATGCTTTTGCATCGCTATAGCTTATCACATCCTCAAATAGATGTAGGTGTACACCACATTTCACCAACGATTAATTGTAAGCACTTGAATCCCATGTAGAATAAGTTTACAGGACCACATTTTAAGTTTACATTATAGAATCATGATTCCATCATATAGTTTTATAGCATTTTCTCAGAAAACAAATCATGATCACTTAATTGTCAAATATTTTATAATCTATTTAATGATGATGAAGTTTTTTGCTTGGTTTAATTAGTCATTCTATTTAGTACAATAGAAATTCCATGGGATAATATAGACTTGGAGCAAAGATCTCGATAAAATGAAATTAGGATACAATAGTTAGCCATGTATCATTTAGAGTTTGCTTGATTGTAGCATTGTTATGATAAAACAATCATATATGTATCGATCATTTTGTGTACCATTGTAAAAGTTTTACATCCATCATGTCACTCATTTGTACTGGACTAGAAGCTTGGGTATCCCTAATCTTCAATAAACAGGGAAACAAATTTCAAGGAAGAAAATTGTGTGGAATAATAACATTCAACATTACTAAACATAATGTCAAAATATAATAAATGCATCAAAGACATGTTGGATAACCAAATATGTAGCTAACATGGTCATCTTTATCCTTAGATGAGACTAGGATATCAATGGAGATGCCCCCTTCTCCAACATTTTGATGCTTTATTACTAGTTCAAGTAATTATAAGTCAACTAATTCAAGTAATTATAAGGTGTCGGTGTCATCAAACTACAAACTAGTAAATTTGTATGCGTGCCAGAGTTAGATGGTAAGAGAAGGAGATGCAAAGATTTATACTAGTTCAGGTGGAACGATCCCTACGTCCAGTGTGAGATGGTACTCGCGTTCCTTATCCTTTGCTTGCCGGGGGGGGGGGGGGGGGGTCTACAAGCATAGCCGGGAGAGGGAAACACGATGTGAGCTTATACTACTTCAGTTTTTCCCTGCCTTTGCCGAGGCTATGCCTCCACCCTTTATAGTCCAAGAGGAAGTCGTTTACATACATTTTTGTCAGAAGGAATAAGACTTGAGATTCTTGTGGGAGACATCTTCTGGTGGCCTTTATTTGCTTAGCGCATCCTCTTGTCCTGTATCTGATCCACCCCCTTCCATTGTGTGACCTCAGATGAATCCTGGTGGGGGCTGGTCAGCCATGTACCGCCTTTTGCCATCTGCCGTATTCTCAGCGTGCCCTGGCGTAGGGACCCGGTTATTGCGTACCTGTAGATGGTCACGCTCGGCATGGGCATATGTGCTGGGACATTTCTTTACCTTGACGATACAGGTAATCGGTATACCATGTGAAATGGTTGTCACAATCGGATACACATGGATACCGCGCCATATCCGGTCACTGTAGCTATTCGACGTCTTCAATACCTACCCACGTGATTATGCTCACCTATGCTAGTGCGCCTTGTCGCGTCTTGGGAGGTGCTCGTTTTCTTGGTACAATCATCATCGCCCTTAGACGTGTAGTGTCACACCCAGTTTTAAAGACAAAACGGGATGCAATAACCTTATGTGTGCCCAGAGATCAGTCACACACATAAGCCGACAAATTATCAAAAATGTATCATTTCGAGTGTTATTACATAGCGAATAAGTATCTATTAAAGTCTATTACATAACAGCGGAAATAAAAGATAACTCTCGCGAAGCTCCATCGCACAGGGACGTCAACTGGTTGACCCCAAACCTAGTAGTCCTCTGGATACCTCATAACTCTGATAATCTGGTACAAGCATAAGTACTTCTAGTACTCAACAAGTAAACATGAGGTTCATGAGGCTCAAAAAGTATGACACTGGTTAAACTGCATCAGCTTTTATATTGTCACAATTTTAGCATATGGATAACATCAATATAATCAAAAAGCCCAATAACCATATGATCAAGTAAACATGAATAATGAATAGCAAGCTGTAGATTAAAGTTATTCTGTTCCATAAGAATTCCAGGCCGCTCGTATCCGTGAGCACGGCTAATATATTAGTTTTAAGACACTCTGCAGAGGTTGTACATCTTTACCCATGAGTCGTGTTGCCCATATGCCCGGGTTAATTACTCCCAAAACACTACCAAGGTGAACGGGCAGGGTACACTATGAAGCCTTTCTGAGGGGCTCGCTGACATACAACAGACACTACGGATCCACGGGCAAGGGGTATACGGGGACCCCTCGATGGTACACACGCGCAGCGGTAGCCACTCCGGCCGTACCCGCAACCGCTCGGCAATGGAAACTTTCACGAACCATTACATGCGAGAAACTAACCCCCTTACTTAGCTAAAGCCAGAGCCATGTAGCTCTCATGGTTGTACTGTAAATCCCGGGTGATCGCTTACAGAGGTTCTAGAGCAACTCAAAAACTGTACTCTAGATCACCTTAATCCATGTTGCTAAAAAGCATATTTTACCGTTGTTGCATAAGTCATTAGTCAAGGTTACATGATCACAGTTATTTCTCAAGAGCACTAGCTTGATCTACCCAATGCATAAATCCCAGGGTAACAAGGTATAAGGTACAAGTATATGGTAAAAACTATATAGGATGTCAAGGAAACACATGCATGACATGAATTAATAGTTAAAGTGATTAGGACAACAAGGTTGATCCCATGAATACTTGCCTTGCTCAAAAGGTTCCTGCTGCTCCTGCTCAAAGAAAACCTCCTGGTCACCCACGTACTGCTCACCGTCTATACTCGATCACCACATCACACACAATCATACCGAGAGATAACATGCAAGCAAACAAAGGCTATATATTAGAACAGTACAACAATCATAATAAAACAAGATTAAAAGTTTATAAAACTGATCTACGTCTCACTACAATCACATAGACGTTTGAATCACGAAAAACGGAGCTATAACGAAGAAGGTATGAACTAATCAAGTTTCATAAATTAATCTAGAGATTAAAAGAGATTAAGTGATTAGATGTTTTTAAAAGTTGTCTAACATGAACTATGAACTAACTAACACGTAGATTACGTCGATACGAATCTAACGCAATTTGAATGGATGAAAAAGGAGTTAAAATGAGCATTTTATAAGCATTGGAAATTGAGTGGCAAAACTGTAATTAAGGTTTTCTATTTATTTTCGAATTAAAAACAAAACCGAAAAGAATTACGTCTTCCAGAGCCGAAAGCGTAGAATGGGAATACACTATAGGACTGCGGGTTTACACATTAAAAACAACAGGGTCTCTTTTGTAAAATGGCCGGCCGAAAGGGTATCGGCCTCTGTGAGCCGTCCGACTCCAGATGAGCGGACGAGATTAGATCTGAGAGGGGGGAGTGGTGGCGCGCGGCGGCTGGAGGCGGGCAGACGGCGGCGCCATGGCCGAACGGTGGCGGCGCAGTGCAATCCGATGATTCGGTGCACGATTCTCTGCGCGAAAAGGACGGGAAGGGAGAGGGGAAGATCGCGAACGCGATGGTGGGGCTGGTTGTTCCGATTTCGCCCGAGAGCGAGGTGCACACGCGGTGGGGCGGCGCTGTACTGCCGGCGGACGCGGAGGAGAGCCGTGCTAGCGAAACAGAGGGAGAAGAGAGGGAGAGCGAGCTCCTGGGGCTCTGCTTACCGCAACGCGGAGCTCAGGGAGTAGTCGGACGACGCAGAGAAGGCTCGGCAAGGGCAGAGCGACGGCGGCGGTTCGGTGCTCAACGTGCGGCGGCTCTGGTGGCGCTATGGTGCTCCGAGAGGGCGATTTGAGGGCGGTAGGGTGCGGAAGGAGGCTTAGCTTTTATAGCTTGGAGGTGCCCCGCAGAGAAAGGAAGGGAGGATTCGGCTAGGATTCGAGCTCGGCAGGGAAGGGAGGCGGCGGCGCCAGAAAGGAAAGAAGCGGGGGGGGGGGGGGGAGGAAGAAGGGAAGGTGGGGTGTGCGGCGCTCGCTGAACTAGCCACGGGCTGCGTTGGCGAAGGAAAGGGGATCAATCCGAGCTCGAATCGCGCACAGCGAGGGGATCCGTCGGTGCGGGAGAACAGGGAAGGAGGGAGGAAGAAGAAAGGAAAGGGGGAGTGGGCGGCTGCCAGGCGGGTCCCACCTGTCGGCGAAGGAGGAGCGCTGGGCGTGCGGTGGAGAGCCGGGCTGGACTGCTTGGGCTGAGATGAGGCCCACGCGGGGAGGAGGGGCCTGGGCCGGGGGAAAAGAAAAGGGCCTTCGGGCCA
The DNA here is from genome assembly GCA_022036555.1 of Microstegium vimineum. Classification (NCBI taxonomy): domain Eukaryota; kingdom Viridiplantae; phylum Streptophyta; class Magnoliopsida; order Poales; family Poaceae; genus Microstegium; species Microstegium vimineum. The sequence continues at coordinate 7,709,569 of CM039133.1, forward strand.
GAATAGGAGAAAGAGAGGAGAGAGAGAAATAAATGCATTTTCTTTTATTTCTGAAATTCCAAAACCAAAAGCAAAGCACAATTGAATTCAAATTTGAATTTTGAAAATGCCAAGCAATACAAAAACTCTGTGCAGCGGCATGAATGCAACAAAAATGTTTGTACTGGTGATACTTTTATTTTATGAAATCGTAATTATTTTCCTATGTTTAAATGTCCACCCAATATGCATTTAGATTATTTTTAAACTATTTCAAAGGATGCAAAATTTTAGGGTGTTACATTTAGCCTTCAACGTGTTTGACCACTGTAGCTATACCTTCTGTATTTCTAGGTGTTGGTCAGGGGATCCATCATTCGCTGCTATGGGCATGACTTTTCGTATGGCAGGATGAGCTTTATGGACTCCCTTATCCCTTATTATGTCAGGGTCTCACATGATCATTTGGTACAACCACGTGCCTGTATGAGCGCGCATGCGCCCTGCTGTTACGTACGACAGTGGCAGACATGACGTCCTTTACGTCGGGCAAACCGGACCACATCGGCTATGTTGCCAATTCGCCCCGACGTGGGGCTACCTTGGACGAACTGGACTTGCATCAGCCTTATCCCCAAGTGTTGAGGTGAGGCCACCTCGGGCGGATCCAACCTACGTCGATCGTACCTCTTCCGTCGGGTGAGGCAAAGCCATTTCAGACCGACCGACCCACATCGTCCGTACCCCCTGCGTCGGGTGAGGTTAGACTATGTCAGACTTCTATTTCACGTTGGTCTGTCTAGTTCGTAGGCCGGATCGGGTTCGTTAGGGAAACCTGACCCTCATACCCATAGGCCAAGGGTCTGCATTGGTCTTTTATGGGTCTTTTTACCGATCGAAGACCTTTCGAGGTTTTTTTCGGTCGTGCAATTAGGTATCCCTCATTTAGGTACCCGACATACTATTTGCCTGAATTAATAAAAATTGTCAACTCAAAGTTATGTATATCTCACTAGGAGCCATTGTTTTCATATAAGTGTCATTCCACTTGAGTAAGAATGAATATTTAGATAATGAATGGGTATGTCTGTAACACTTTAGAGCACTAACCGTTGCTACATGTGCCTATAGAGGGTGTACCAAGGGGTGGTCACTACTAAATCAATGATTTTTGTAGACGCATCCCTTTTTCTAACAGAGGCGGTTCAACTAGGACGTTGTCTCTAACCTTGGCAAGACGCACTGTAGCTAATAAACAACCGTTGCTAGAATCAATTTTCAATTAGTAAACCGTCACTACAAATAGATATATTTTTAAGGACGGTTGGAGTTAAGAGAACCACTTTTGAAAATATGATTTCTAGAGATGGTTGCTTATGTCAACCTCTTCTGAATATAGCTGATTTTTAAGAGCGGTTGACTTAGTTTTCCATCACTGGCATAGTAGAGTATTTTAAACCATGTGTAAAAATATTTTTGACCATGCCTAAAAATATTTTGTGTACTACTGGGTCTTAGACATCTCCTCTGTATGTGGTGAGCTGTAGTCGTCACCCCTTAAGGGGGGTGAATGTAACACCTCAACACCCGGTAGATGCTTGTAGTAGTTGGCCCATGTGTGGAATATATGGTTGTAAATAATGAGTTTAGTACCACCTTTGAAGTTTAGGAGGGTGAGGGCCAACATATAATCCTTGTCGTTCCGAATGTAGAACATGTGACTTAACCCTTTTACACGAAGTGATGACGAAAGTGTAAGCAAGGTGCTATAAGTATGCAGGCATGTTCCACGTGCATAGTTGGGCCATAAAAAAAACATGATTTGGATATGGGATGTTACAATGGCACTAGAATCTCCAAAATAAACATTGTTTTTTGTGAATTTTTAAAAAACTACTTAATGATTGAAAATATTATGTAAGTAATTGCTTTGAGTTGTTTCTTATTTAATCTATATTTGATCATATTACTATGTTATTACTACAATTCTTAAGGACACACTATTTAGTTTATTTGTTAGTATAGCATCAGCTCATCTACTATTACACCATCAACGGGAAAAACTATATATCAAAAGTTAGTGTGTGTTCTTGATATTGTTGTAGTTACATTTAGATGTTACTTAATCACTTTCACCAACCACTTCCATTTAGTGGAGGTGATAGAAATGTTTGTGATGATGGGTATATGGAGAGAGACTACCGAAGAGAATGAGAGTTGACAAGGTGTGTTGTTGTTTTGTTGTGTGCCCCATCATGCAAGAGATGCATTTCATTTAGGATATCATATATTTGAGTAATAAAATGATACTTACATTCAAAATATTATATATATATATATATATATATTAACTAAAAACAATATGTATCTATGTGCACTACTACAAAGAAAAATTTACAAGACGTTTTCAAAATATGCTCCGAGGCAGTTGGGCTGGTTACCCATCTCGGTTAATTGTAGCCGACTCAGCAACTGCATCCGTTAAGAATTAACCGAGGGGAGCAGCGTAACTAATAAATTGCCTCGATTAATGCCTATTAACTGTCTCGGTTTTCCTAAACTAACCCCCTCGGTTAATATATTAATCGACACGGTTGGTTCAAAGCAACCGTCTTGGTTAATAGGTATTAACCGAGGTGGTTGCCTTATAATGCCTGCGTCTGTTAAGCCTGAAATAAATAAAGTAGTACATTTTCAAAATTTTCAAACGTTTTTGGATGAAGAAATAATAAAAATAAAAGTTTTAGATCTCGAAAAGTTATATAAGTTTAAATGGTTAATTTTTTTATTCGAAATCATTTTGTGAAGGAAAACTAGATTTGAATGTCACATTTAAAATTTATTTTTTTCTCAGAAATGCATATTATTACTTGGCGTTTCCTCACTTGCATCTGTCTCAGTTGTCGGCTATCACATTGCCCCTTCATGTCAATTCTAGACTACCTGTACTGCCACTTGGCAATGCAGTTGTTGTAAATAGGAATTGGATGGCCATGGCTGCAGCTTCCATTTTCATCGCAGGTAGGGTTGGTGTGGCACGCAGCTGCCTCTCGCAATCACTTTGGGTCCCTCATAGTCATCATTCGCAGTTCATGGCTTTCATTGCATCAACACACTGCCAGTGCCACAAAAGGTCTAGAAAAGTCAGACACTAATACATGGAATAACACTCGTAGCAGAATAGCAGCATAATATATATGCAATATCTTAGCAGCAGCCCATAAAAAATGCTATAGCAGTGCTTTAGCCCTCCATATGCATCACCGACTACAGGACAACATAAAAGATAACTCATCGTAGAGGTTGGTTGTTAAGTTGTAGAGATGGGTTGTCAGTTTATCCGTTCTTAGTATGTGCCCACCACTACAGAAAACCGGGCACAACTACCATTTTGCACTCCGGCAACTAGCATTCGGCAGAAACCGAGTCGGCAACTATTTAGTTGCCGAGTGCCAGATTTCGGGCACTCGGCAACCGGACCCAGCACTCGGCAACTAAAATTGGGCCGTCAACCTTGACGGACTAGTTGCCGAGTGCCCGAAATCTGGCACTCTGGCAACTAATTATTTATTTGCCGAGTGCCCTAGGGCTGACACTCGGCAACTAATTTTTTTAATTTTTTCTGCCAAAATTTAGTTGTCGAGTGTCAACCCTAGGGCACTTGGCAACTAAATATTTAGTTGTCGAGTGCCCAGGAGCTGGCACTCGAAAACTAAATTTTTTTATTTTTTTATAATATTTAGTTGCGTGCCATTGCACTCGGCAACTCTGGGAAACTGTTTCGCCGAGTGCAATGGCAATTGCACTCGCAACTAATTTAGTTGCCGAGTGTGGCACTCGGCAACTAAAAAAAATTGCTATTTTTTTTTGTTTTTTTTATTTCCAACAAAACAGAGATAAAAATAGACAGATATATATCACATTCACCGTTTAAATCATATATACATCACATCCACCATTCAAATCACACATATATCGCATCCACCATTCAAATCACATACATATCCTCACATCCATCATTCACAATCCATCATACGCATATAGCATCACAAACATCCATCACAAACGTTCATAAGTCCATAATACATCACATACACATATAGAGTCCATAGATCCATCACATAGAGTCCATAATCCATCACATAGCTACGAATGTCACAAGTCTAAGTCTAATACAAGTCTGAGGGACATGAAAATAAACAAAGGACAAGTACCTACTACCATCCTGACCAGCCGGGCCGTGAAGAAGAGCCATCTGGCAACCCAGCTTGTGGAGGAGTGTCAGTTGGCCACCCCACCTGTGGAGAGGGACCACCGCCTTGAACTGTCGGGTTCGAACTCATAGACACTTGCTACACAAAAAAGAAGTCAATTACTAAGTATCTGCAGGAAATTAGTACAAGTGTTAGGAATAAACCACTAGACATACTTACCGGTGTCCCGAAAACAATAGGCTGTGGAGGAGGAGCCACAGGCACAACTGGGCGGAGAAGCGACTCTGGCACGACCACACCTGGAATTGCACTAAGGCTAGCCATGAAGCTGAACATGTCCTGCAGCCTCTGCTCCTCGGCCGCCCTCTGGGCTTGTATAGCCTCCCTCTCCAACTGCCTCTCCCTCTCATGTGCCTCCCTATCCAACCGGGTCGTCTGCAGCGCCGCCTCCTGCGCCGCCTTCAACCTCCGCACGTTGGCCTGCCACCCACAATGTTTAAACAATGCAAATACAAGGTAGATGCATAAAAGCAATGAATGAGTACTAACCGCAAGATCCGAGATCTGCTGCTGTGAGCTCAGCTGTCGAGGGCGTATGGGGAGGGACGAGTCGTGCTCCTTGCCCGAAGTTCCGCAAGGTTAAGAACAGAGGCGGAGTCGAGCGCGTTGTTCGCCATCCAGTAGCGGTCGTGCTGCTTCCCTCCTCCTATCCTCATCACGATCTCTGCGTCCAGGGGCTCGGTGGGCCCACGAAAGAAATCTATTATTTCATGCACCTGCAGTTCAAACGAAGATTTAACGAAAAAATTGAAAAAAACAAATAAACTAAGAAAAAATACCAAAAAGCAATGAAAAGCTTCCAAATTTGAACATGTTATTTAAAATAGTTCACTAAACACACAAAAAATTGGGAGAAAAAAAAAATTAATTAAGTTGCCAAGTGCTAGGGTTGACATTAAGTTGCCGAGTGCCAGACGGTAGGCACTCGGCAACTTAAACGGCGTGGGATGGCGTTAGCCGAGTTGCCGAATGTATTTTTTTGCCGAGTGTCGGCACTCAGCAAAAAAAAATTAAGTTGCCGAGTGTTTTTTTTTTTGCCGAGTACCAGGCACTCGGCATTTAAATAGTCGCCGAGTGTTTTTTTTGCCGAGTGCGTAGTTGCCGAGTGTCCGAAATCTGGCACTCGGCAACTAGTTCAGCACTCGGCAACTCACCGTTTTCCTGTTGTGCACGTGATAACTATTGAGGCTGACTGCCTGTCATGCCTAATGCATATCCCCACGAGCACTATGTTGTGACAAAGGAAGTTGAATAAGGAGGGAGTGAGAGAGAACCGGGGGTGGGGAGTGGTGTTTTAGAAATGTAACATATGGAATGCTCCTAGAAAACATATATAAGAAAGATTATTTGCATCAAACTCCACTTGAGATATTGACCTAGGGGACACTTTCAAAGTAGTTTATAGATAATTTTCGATACATATCTATTCCTAGATTGCAGCTACCAATTTCAGTCATTATATACATGTTTATAAGTATTACAGCTGATTGGTATTTTCCAATTTGTCCTTTATCATTAAAACTTACACATAGAAGTCTATGTTTTCTTACATATGAAGAAATATATATTCTCTAGATTCATTAGCATGGACATAGTTCCTCATACTCCCTTTGCCCTGAAAAGAATGCATTCACGTGAACCCCCAAACTCAAATTCAATCATTAATGATAGACGAAGTGCATGCACACACAAAATTTAGGTGTAACACATGTCGAAACCATAATGTTTATGTCCTTGACCTCTATGTCAGTGCCTGCATGTATTAATCCTCCAATGAATCCATGCATATTTGTTAGGATAGGCCCCACGTTTAGGGTCCACACATAAAAAAAAAACATTCTTTATGGAGGGAATTTTAAATGCTAGAGAATCACATTATATTATTCTTGGGGTGAATATAGCAATTAAGACCACATTTATTTAACCAAGTATGTTTCTAAGGTTGAATATTGTTGCAGACCATTGAGCATCAGAATACCTTTGCTGGTTATCAAGCCACTAAGTTATGTGGTAGAGTTGACGTACAAGTTACTTTACCATGGTGGAATGCCTCAACCCCAAGTTTTCACATCGACAAGGGTCAAGTATTTGACACTCAACAGAACATTTAGCTGTAACAAAGCCATCAAACAACTTGGCTACAAACCTATTGTGACACTCACGGTTGTTGTTAACTTCCACTCTTTCAATGTTCCCATCATACTATTTTTTTATACAACTCCTTTTAATTTGAAATGCTCACACACTTTTCTAACCTATGGTCTAGGATGGATTGAGGACAACGGTCAAATCATATATTCGCCTCAGAGACACTGTTTTACCTTAACAGATAATGAAAAGGTAAAATCTTCATCATTTCACATGCTTCAACCTGACAAATATAATGCCAAATATTTTATGTGAATGAATGATTCTATTGTACGTACAAATATATACTAAATAATAATACAAAAGAAACATGCTACTCATAATGAAATACCAAGTTTCAGTTTACCTACAAAATAAGCTGCAAAATCTAATCAAGAATAGATTCTCAAAACATGATTTAGCTAGTAACTGAAATATATATCATTTTTCTTGATACACTTAGACGAACAAAATCTATACACTAAAACAATATAGAAGAAATATGAAGTTAAGAAAGTTTCAAATATTTCTCCATGATGTTCTATGAGCATATATTAGTATATGTAGTAATATTATGATATTAATTAGAACCTATTTTTATAAATTTCGTACATCAGTATCTCATATATTTTCTAATAACAGTATTGAAATCATATCATAGACCAGCAATTTTAAAATCGTTCCTACAACAACCTTTGATTCTTCCCTTTGGATGACATGTTATCATTATTGTGATAGTTTTTGTTTCAGATGTCGAGTAAACGAATGTCTATGATGTACAACTACGCATAAAAATAAAGTGCAACGGTTTAGTCTCAGAAATCTCTTGTGGCAAAGCTCCTTTGTACTGCAATGTATTTTAATTTTACATGAGAGTGTTTGGGATTTGACTCCCTAACTGCTAGACATGTTAAAAAATTGTGTGCATGGAATATTACCGATATAACATTTTCCTTTATGCGCTAATTCCTTGTATAAATTGCAAAGTTGTATATGTTGACATGACATAGGCAAGCGTAAGAATTACTGCAAACTCTGTCTTTTTCACATGAATCTTATGCCCCCTTTGCAAATGGTTGGTTAAAATCCTCACTACAAAAGGGACTTGGCAGCAAATCCTCCGAACTAAAAATTTTGGTTTTCCCATTTTTGGTCTTCTGTCATGAAAGTAATGTGCGATTTTATCCACTATGGATGATTTGTGGTTAAGGTTGGATCACAAATTAGGATCTGGGAGATTAAATGGCTTGGAAACATAAATTTGGAAGCACAATATTCAAGTCACTATAACATAATAAGTAGACCTAAAATGTCACTATAGGTGAAGCCATTGACATTTCTCCACCAATTCTCTATCCGTGTGTAGACATCTTACATGTGCTAAGTTAGTAGCTTGGAATGACCTTTTACACACACATTACTAACATACAATTGTCCTAGGGAATGAAAAGTATTTCACTGGAATTTACATACAGATGGGCAATTCTTAGTGAAATCACGCTACCAAGCATTAATACTATTGATGTTGCCAATTTTAATAAAATTCTATGGAAATTGAAGGCCCCATTAGAAATCAAAGTCTTTTTATGATACTTATGAATATATAGGGGATTTTTGACCAAGAATAATTTGGCTAAGTGCGATTGGCAAGCTAGTAAAACATGTTTCCTTTTGCCATAAAGATGATACAATTTAGGCACTTGTTTTTGAATGCCAATTCAGATGTTATATTTTACCGATTATTTAAGTGGCTACTGGAAGGTTATGAGGATTTAATGGAGAATTCAAAGCACTACTCACTACTACCATAAATTTAACTGAGGCAGGCAAAAAGGGTTAACCGAGGCGGTTGTCTCAATCGCCCGGAGCAAATTTGCCGAGGCGGTTAAAAGTCATGGTGATGTGTGTCTTTTACTGAGGCGGTTAGTCCACCACCTCTGTTAATAGTTTAACCGATGCGGTTTACTTAATATAACCACCTCGGTTTATAGTCATTAACGGAGGCGGTTGTCTTTACTCAACCACCTCCTTGAATCTTTTAACAGAGGCGGTTTTCCTAACGTAAATATTTACCAGTTTGGCTTGGAGCGGCCTCTACTTGTTAGAAATGATATTGTTTTCTTACAATAAACCAGTGATGAGCGGTTTTCCTAGCGTCACTTTGTCTTAGTAGAAATGATATTGTATTTGGAATAGGTAGGGGATTCCCCTACTATTTTGTTCAATAAATATTCTTTGAACAAAAAAATACGTTCTTCCAGTATAGGCTATTTATTTGGTTATTTATCGTTATCCATTGCCTATGGTTTATTCTATAGAAGGTGGATTTTCAAGACTTAGTTGTCATGGTCTCACAATAGTTAGCATAGATGGTAAAGGATATTTTAGCCTAGTCTCATGGCAGGTGATCTAATCTATGAATTGATAGTAACTAGAATGTGCCGGTCACCTTTTAGTCTTGTGGCTCTGTGTGTATTGTTAGGTATAGGATCGAAGTACGTTCAAGCTAAGGCCTTGTGACATCTTGATGATTTGATGTAATGTTTATGATGTTCGGCTTTACAAGTTCGGCTTTACAGATTTTTGTTGTTTTGAAAATGCAAGGCATCACACCGCAAGGCGACATATAGACAATCCAAGAAAGTTGTTTTTTTCCTTGGCTTCTTTGCAATGTGCTCATTTGTCAACAATGCACCTAAGCTATTAGTTGCAACATGATGCATGTAGTGTTGTGAATGACGACGGATAATACAACGAAGAACACAAGATCAATCACAGCGAGACACGACATTCAACGTGGAAAACCCCTCCAATGCGAAGGGGAAAAACCACGGGTGTCAGCCAGCAAACACTCCTCACTATTATCATGAGTCGGTTACAACGTCGTGCGACGGCTTACAAGAATAATGAAAGACTTGATCACGGTGGAACCCTAACGACGGGTATATGTAACCGACTCACGACTGTGATTGATCTTCTGACCCAAGCCTCCCGGCGACGGGCCTCCGCTTCACTCTGTCAGAAGTCCAGCCTTTGTCTTGGACTATTAATTTGGAACATATTCAACAAACTCCACCTTGAGACTAATTCACCTTGTAGCATAAATCAACACCTTCATCCTGATCAGAACAAAGAAAAATACCACTGACACCAAATAGCCTCTTGGGCTAATCCACTAATCCAACTAAGCTTGAGAGCACAACTCAAACTTAGCAACAGGAACATGTTTAGTCATCATATCAACAAGATTATCATGAGTATTGATCTTGCATAACTTTAGCTTACCATCATCGATCACATCACCAACAAATGATACTTGATGTCAATATGTTTAGTCCTCTCATGGAACATCTGATCTTTGGTAAGGTAAATGACACTTTGACTGTCACAGAATAAATTAATACAAGAATCAACTCCACATAGCTCAGCGTATAAACCTTTCAGCCAAATTAATTCGTTGCACGCTTCAGTAACAACCATGTATTCTGCTTCAGTAGTTGATAGAGCAACAACAGACTGCAATGTAGCCCTCCAACTCACAGCACAACTGCTAACAGTAAACACACATAACCAGTAAGAGACCTTCCCCTGTCCAGATCAGCAGCATAATCAAAATCCACATAACCAATAAGTCCATGTTCAGTTCTGCCAAACTTCAAAGAAGAATCTGCTGTGCCTCTAAGGTATCTGAAAATCCACTGAACTGCCCTCCAATGTTCTTTACCAGGATTAGACATATATTTATTAACCAAACTCATAGCATATGACAAATCTGGACGAGAGCAAACCATGGCATACATCAAAGACCCAACAACACTAGAATAAGGAACTCTTGACATGTATTCAATATCTGCATCTGTACTAGGACATTGTGCAGCTGACAGTTTAAAATGATGTGCGATAGGAGTACTAATAGGCTTTGCATCATGCATGTTGAAACGTTGAAGAACTTTCTTAATATAATTTTGCTGACTAAGAAATAACAAACTAGATTTTCTGTCTCTAGTAATTTCCATACCGAGTATTTTCTTAGTAGCACCAAGATCCTTCATGTCAAACTCACTACTCAACAATTTCTTCAATTTAGTGATTTCATCCTTACTCTTGGTAGCAATCATCATATCATGAACATATAATAGCAATTATATAGGTGGTCCATTAACATGCTTAATGTAAACACAATTATCATACTTTGACCTTTTAAAACTATGCGACAACATAAATGAATCAAACCTTTTGTTCCACTAACGAGGGGACTGTTTCAAACCATACAAGGACATTTTCAGTTTGCAAACCAACTTCTCCTTGCTAGGCACAACGAACCCTTCCGGGTGGTCCATATATATATCCTCCTCAAGCACTCCATGCAAAAACACAGTCTTCACATCTAACTGCTCAAGCTCAAGATCATGTGAAGCAACAATACTAAAAAATATGCGAATAGTGCTATGCTTTACAACTGGAGAGAACACATCATTGTAGTCAATACTAGGAATTTGACTGTAGCCTTTTGCTACTAACCTTACCTTAATCTTTGGAGGCTCGCTTGGAGTTAAACCCTCCTTTTTCTTGAAGACCCATTTGCAGCGAACGGTCTTATTCTCTTTTAGCAAAGGTACAACCTCCCATGTGTTGTTCTTCTCGAGAGACTACATCTCATCATGCATAGCTGATATCCACTTCTCACGTTCACCACAATCAACAGCTTCAGTATAGGTTAGGCTCATGAACATTCTCCACCTGTTTAGCACAACTCAAAAGCATAATAAGTCAAATTACATTCTTCAATAAGACGGGCTGGAGGTCCACAACCCCTATTTGACCTGCGATGAGCAATACGTAAATCCTCCTCTGACTGCAAAACAGGAGGTGAGTGCTACTAAACATCATCATGAGTATGAACATCAGCAACTTCATCATCATGAGTATCAACTAGCTCCACCTGCACACCTGCCTCATCATCATCATGCTCCACCTGCACGCTGATATACTGCAGCTCTTTTTCAGAATTCTCTATAACATGATCTGAGGACAAAATGTCATTAAACATCACAGATTCATTGAAAAAAAACACTCCTACTTATGAAAGTCTTTTCTGTTTCGGGATTCCAAAATTTATATCCTTTAACTCCCGAACCATAACCAAGAAAAAGACATTTAAAAGCTCTAGGCTCTAATTTTCCATTACCAACATGAGCATAAGTAGTGCAGCCAAAAACTTTTAACTATGAATAATCTGCAGGTGTATCAGACCATACCTCAATGAGAGTTTTCTTATTAAGTGGAATAGAAGGCGACATGTTTATCAAGTAACATGCGGTGTAAGCTACTTCAGCCCCAAAACGCTTGCTCATCCTTGCATTGGACAGCATACAACGAGCCTTCGAAATGATGGTTTTGTTCATACGCTCAGCCACACCATTTTGTTGCGGGGTATATGGTATGGTATGATGCCTACACTACTACAGAAATGATTAACCGTAGTGGTTTTTCCAACCGTCACAGATCAATGGTCACGGTTAATGCCATTAACCATGGCGGTTTTACTAGGCCAACCGCCATGGTTAATAGCATTAACCGTGGCGGTTGCTTATGTAAACCGCCACTATTAACCGTGGTGGTTTCTTATAGCAACCGCAACGGTTAATATTTTCCAAAAAAACAAAAAAAATGTTTTTTAATTTTAAAATGATTTCAAAACATTTCTCAAATTCAAGCACAGATTATATAAGAGCATAGATTATATAACATGGATTAAACAAGTATATTACATGAATGTGTTGTCTTCTTCCAAGAGAACCGATATCACAAAGTTACAACAAGTTCATTATATATATACAAGTTCATTATGCAAAATCATTTCCAGCAGTTCATTACAACAAGTTCATGTAATCAATGTCCGGCAGCTTGTAGTCAGTCATGTCTAAACCACTAGTTCTCCAATTGGCTAACGCACGGTACTAAGGTAATGCCGCTAGCGCGTTGCCCGTGTAGAAGAATTTCCCACTCATTTCACCACATTCATCGGTGACAAACTTACAAATGTCGGCTATTGTGCGAGTGTTGGTCTTTTGATTGACAGTTCCTTTCTGCCACCATTTTGTAGCATTTTGGAGCTGCCGCCAGCTTTGGCTAAATTTTGGGCATCTCTTGAGGTACTCACAAGCATAGTATCCACACAAGAGTGAGTCTTCAGGTTTCTTGGCACACTGCATGTAAGATATGCATATGTAAGAGTAAGTAGTAGTAGGGTTGTAGCAGTGGTAGTTAGTAGGATAGCAGTAGTACAAGTCGTATTACCGGGAATTGTCGCCTAATCTTGAGTTTTTTGCCCCATTCGTTCTTCACCTTTTCGGACCTACGGTCAATGCAGGTGGGGTCTTCCACGTACATCCTGTAAGCGTTGAATGTGCATGTCACTAGTGTCAAACATCAGATACAATCATATACTTCGATTGCTTAAAAGAAAATATGTGTAGTCACGTACTATCGCAGACATCCTTCAAAATGCCTGTAGCCTTTCATTTGTGTGTCCCGCATGGAGTCCAATATGACCGCCATCCCATCCTGAGGATAGATCATGAATACAATCCAATGCCCTATGACGCCCGTGCTACATCATTCAAACAATAAGGATCAAAGATATTGAATTATGGAAAGTGGTGAAGCCAACCTGCATCAAAGCCAACATGTATCATTTGGACTTACTTGAACTGGTGAGTGGCAAGTATACACCCTTCTCCCTTGAGCTGCTTCATGGCGTTGAGAATGTAGTGTCCCTTCTTGTACTTGATATCGCCTCGCATCAAAGCTATGGCCTCCACTCGCTCCATCCCTGTCAAGCTCGCCAGCTTCGGATCCTGCTCCATTATCCCGTGGCCAATGATGGTCCTCTCGCTAATATGCATAGGAGACAGTTAAATAACCTTTTGTGACAATTCCTTGATTACATATGCTTACATCCTGCAAGCATCAGTAGTCATCATTGCATATGTTACTTCAATCGTAATGAACTTAATTACTTAGCTATAGAGATGTAGAGGTGAAATAACTTACATGGCAAACAGGGTGACTTGGGCAACATCAAGGTCTTTGCGCCGCAGCATTCTATGCATGTCGTGGAAGTCAATTGACATATAGGCATCCTCATGCAAGAGGAAGTACTCCTTGGGGACCCTTTGGACGAATTCCCTCATGCCTAACCTAGAAGCATGCATATACTAGCGATGGAACCTTCTAATCTCCCACGGTTCCTCGACAAGCTGGCCTAACGGCACCATGAACTTGCCATTCTCAAAGTTAACAGGGCAATCTGGAGACAGAGGCCAAAAGGATGGCGGGGTTTGCTCCATATTATTGAGACAAGAGTGTGTTAGTATCATATATATGTGCACACATACTCTGCTGGCGATGTTTGGTTGCCATTTGTACCTTTCGAACGACGTTGTGTAATGGTGCTTTGCTGTCAAGTCACACACCGCATATTTGAGCTCGGTGCCTTCCGGGGGTTTGTCCCCCTCTTCTTATGGCTTCTTTGGTGGTTGTGGACACTCCACATTTTTCTGGCCTTGAGGCGGCGTTTGGTGGCCCGTTTGTTCATCTCCATGTGGGTTGCTCATGTCCGGACGAGGGCTACGCGACGGGCTACCTGGGCTTTGGTGTCCACCAACACCGTCGTCATTGTCGTCATTGGCGTCGTCACCTGGGCCGCCACCTGGGGGATTGGTGACCGTTGTGACCTTTTTGGCGACGGTGGATCCGGAGGGAAGTGAATGTCGTCCTTGTTCCATAGCACATCCCTGTCCAATGCACTTGCGAGGGTCCTGCCTCCCTCTTCAGTGATGAAATCAAGTTCATCATCCTCGTGGTGATCGTCCGTCCACACCACTATGACCTTGGAATACTCGGGCGGGATGGGCTTGCCTAGGTACCTGTCTTCAGGGTTGGGCGGATCTACCGAGCTCTTCCTTCCCGCTCTGCCAAACGGCACCAAGAGTTGGACGTATGTGGTCTCCAAGACCTCATCGACCGGATACCTTTTGGGTGCTGAGGTGCCTTCACCCTGTGATGGCATCATGCCAGCCTGGCGAAACATCTGTGTCCTCAGCTCCACCATCTTGGGGTCGGTGCTCGTGAAAGCATCTTGTATGGACCTCATGATTATTTCCTTCATCACAGCTTCCTTGTCGGCCTGGAATATACCTTCCTTGTATCCTTGCCTCGTGTGGTATGAGGAGGCATCGGACTGCCACAACCCCATATTCTTCCAGCTCTGCCTCGATGAAACACCCCAGACGTGGCCGTAGTGCTCGGGTTTCCCAGCGCCTCAGTGAGCTCGTCATGGTCCCTGCGAGGTACGAAATCCCCGCGTTCCTTTGCCGCCTTGACTGCGAGCAAAGACTTCTCTGCCTCCTCGATCTTTGGCTCATTGTACTTGGTCATCCCCTCCTTCAGCTTCTTTGGCCGACGAGCATAGAAGTAGTCGCGTGACCTCTCGTCAACGCCTTGTAATGGATAACTCTGTCGGGACGCTTCTGCGTCCCTTTCTTCCTGGCGCCAACTCGGCCTCTTACCGGCATACCGGTCATGCCTAGGTGGTGCGGCAGCTCGTTCTTCTTTGCAAGCTCTAAGAACTTCTGGCTCTTGGACTTTGCTTCGTCAGTGCTCATCTTCTCGACATACTCATCCCATACATGTTTCTTAATGAAGGTGTAGTCCGCGAAGGGTGTCTTCCCAGTGTTCACATACTTCTTGTTCAGGGTAGCCCGGAGGGTGCGAAGGGATTTGCCTGCAACAAAAGCGCATGCCCCCTGCATCTTTCCTCATTGAATTGGTCTGGTGGGTACTGGAAATATTTCTTGACATCAGTCCATACTTTGTCCTTGAGTTCATTCGGCACCGTCTTCCAGTTGGAGTACGTGATCGGCACATGCTCCCTGACTATACACGATCATTGGTTGCTGAAGGTGCCAATGATTGACTGTGGCTCCAAAGGCTCTCCATGTGACCCTATCTGTTCAATGACATGCACCTTCTTGGTTAACTAGTGCCTCCCATGTTGGCCCCTCTTCAAGTTAGACTTGTTTCCTTTGTTGGCACCTCCCGTTGCAGCTAAAGTGCTCGGGGGGGACCCGATGCATGCCCCTCTTCTTCATCGTCGGGAACTCCAATGACATAGGCACCGTAGGTAACTGTCGAGAGTATATATGAGCATGCATTAGTTGTATACTTACACGTGGCGAATCAATGTTGTGTAAGCTAATTATATACTTACGCATTCCTCGTCATCTAAAAAGTGTTGTCCAGGGGTGTTTATGAGATGCTCGAGTTGAGGGCCCCATTTCTTATGCTGGTACCAGTCTGGATAGAGCTCTACCTCTGGGGCTACTTTCTTAGGGGGCCTTGGTGTAAATACCTCCTCATTCTCGACAACATACTCGTCGTCTGAGGCGGACTTCTGTAACGAGCCCTCGGCGTCGGAGGCAGACTTGTGAGGAGACCCCTCGCCGTCTAAGGCGGACTTGTAAGGAGACCCCTCGCCATCTGAGGCGTCGTCGTCTTAGCCCTTATAACTTGGGGCCGGGCTTGGCTCGCGCCATTCTTTTCCTCTATGTTGGTCTGCCATTTATCTACTACAAAGAAGATAGAGTAGTGCATTCACATATGAAATATGAAAACATGGATATTCATTTTGAATCATGAATTGTATTAATTTGGAGTCAAACATTACACTTTTTCATGTACATTGGGTGTAGGATACAAAATGTGAAGAAAAGTACAAAATTGTCCAATGAAAATTACAAAATTGTCCAAAGAAAAATACATAATCATTAAAAAAGTATGAATTTGGCTCAGACCACCCCAATGTCATCACATAGCATCCAAACTGGTTGCTTGCAAGACAGGCCATCCTAGTTTAGGAACTTATTATCAGGAGAAGATTTGATCATCATCACGCTTCCTCAGCATATTTTTGAAGTTTAATCAGTGGAAATGCCTCAGATATGGGAATTCCCTTCTCAGATTACTTGTCATCAATATCATTAGTGGTTGCCTTTTGAAAAGGAAGCAAAATAAGGTGAGCAGTTTGTTCAATGTATGTCTACCATGCATGAGCACATCCTCTTGCACTCCCAAGGCCACATTAGGAGTGAAGGGTGGATTCGGCCCTTCCGAATGTGTCTCATGATGAGTTATGACGTAACATGACAAAGACAGCCACAACTTCCACATAAAACCTTGGAAAAGGCAAATGCACAAAGGCAACCACCTCAATTGTTGGTTGTTATTATCATCATAAACAATAGTGAAAACAATGAACAACCAACAAATAAACAGCACTAGTAGAGACTAGGAGTCAAAGTATAGAAGTAGTAGACTAGTACAAGTAGTAGATACTAGGAGTAGTAGTAGACTAATTGCTCTCAAAATAGCGGGTTTCTGCACAACGCAACCTTCCAACGCTTATGGTGATCATTGATCCTCGACTAATGTGACAACTCTTCTTACCATAGGCAGCAAAATCTCACAGACAGGAAAACTCAAATCATAACAATCATGGAACCATGGCACACGTCCAACCTAACCATCAGCACGACATGACTATGCTTTTTCTTAGGTATGGACGTGAGCCATGGTTTGATGAGAGTCATGACAAACACTGTAGAACTCGGTTGTCACATTGTCTCACTACACCGCTTTATATCATCGAGCAACAAAACAATCAAAGTGTCCAAGAAACATAACAGCAAAGTGCTCCCAATATTGGATTTTAGAATCAACATCATTGCAAAGTGCCTTAGGTCTCAGTTCATATTACAAATTTTCATCATTGCAATGTGCAGTTGTACTTATTAGAGAAAAGATTCTAGTAAACAATTATGGCGCGGCTGCCGCACCTAAAGGTGCTCCTCCTGCGCCAACAAGTGTTTACAAATCAAAAGAGCCAACATCATGTTCAGGAAGCACAATAACATCATATTACTAATGCACATTGCTCAGTGTGTACGAATTCAAATAGCCATCATCATTTCCAAATTGAAAAAACATCACTGACCTAAGACACTTTGCTCAGTGTATGTGTAAATATAAAAAATAGACATCATCTTCTCAGATTCAAATTGAAATAGAAGTAGATCAAATTGAAATAGGCAGCATAAGTAATGTGCAGAAGTAGAGTAGTAGTAGCAGTAGTAGAGTAGTAGTACAGTAGTACAAGTAGTAGGGAAGTAGTAGATACGAAAGCCCAACCTTGTAATTACCATATAGTAGTAGTAGTAGTAGATACTAGTAGTAGTAGTAGGGTAGTAGTAGAGAGGAGAATAGTAGTAGGGTAGTAGAGGGTAGCATGAGTAGAGTATAGAGCAGAGCAGAGTAGAGGGTAGTAGAGAGCAGAGTAGAGTATATGAGTATAGAGCAGTAGTAGAGACCAGTATTGAGCAGCAGTAGTAGTAGAGAGTAGTATGCGTAGTAGTAGATGAGTACAGTGTAGTAGAGAGTAGAAGAGGAACAATATAGAGCAGTAGTAGAGAGTAGTAGAGCAGCATAGCCATCATCATTTCCAAGAAAGAAACAACATAAGTAGAAAAAGTACAGGCCTCAAAAACAAGTCAATCATCATTTGATCAAGAACTTGGAGCATCAAGATATCATAAGTATGCCAAGTTCCTCACAAGTTCTTGATCATCAGAACATCATATTCAAGATATATATGAGTTGGACAATTTCATCACAGGCAAAAAGAAGAGAAGAGAGGCAAAATAAGCAATAAAATAGGAGAAGAGTGGAGGCAGCAACAACATAGTAATAGAAGTAGTAGCAGCACCAACATAGTAGTAGTAATAGAAGTAGTAGAAGGTGCTCTCAACATAGTAGTAGTAGGACAACACCAAAGTAGTAGTAGTAGGAGGAGCAGCACCAACATAGTAGTAGTAGCAATATAGTAGGTGCTCTCAACATAGTAGTAGTAGGAAAGCACCATAGTAGTAGTAGTATTAGTAGTAGGAGGAGGAGCAGCACCAACATAGTAGTAGAAGGGAGGAGAAGAGTACTAGTACAAGTAGTAGGAGCAGTAGTAGTAGTAGTAGTAGTAGTAGTAAAGCAGTAGGTGCAGTAGTAGTAGAAGTAGTAGGAGCAGTAGGAGTGGTAGAAGGGAGGAGTAGTAGGAGAAGTAGTAGGAGCAGTAGGGAGGAGAAGAGTAGTAGTAGAAGTAGTAGAAGAGAGGAGAGGAACAACATAGTAGTAGTAGCAGTAGGGAGGAGAGGAGTAGTAGAAGTAGGTAGTAGTAGTAGCAGATGTGGCAGTAGGAGCAGTAGCAGATGTAGAGATATATAGCGTAGCAGTATGATGTAGAGATATCTCTAACCATAATGAGCCCAGAATTAGGTAGCAGCAGTAGTAGAGAAGTACAGAAGAAGTAGATAGCAACAACCAGCCAACAACATTAGTAGTATGAGTAGTAGGGTAGTAGGGTAATAGTAGAGGAGAAGTAGTTGACACAGAGCAGCAGCAGTAGCAGCAGTAGTATTAGTAGTAGTAGGGGAGTAGTAGTAGATAGAGAAGTAGAAGGGGAGTAGTAAATAAAGAGGAGTAGTAGACAGAGAGCAGTAGTAAAGTGGAGTGAGAGTAGTAAAGAGGAGTAGTTTCAGACATTTCAACATTTTTGAAAAGTTCAGTAATGGAAGTTCAGTAACATTTCAACATTTCAGCATTAGTTGACAAAGATCACCTATATATATAACCCACTCATTTCAGTATTAGTTGACAAAGTTCAGTAACATTTCAGCAGTAGTAGAGAGTCGTAGAGCAGCATAGTAATAGTGGAGAGCAGTAGAGCAGCATACAGTAGTAGAGAGTAGTAGTACAAGACACAACACTACTAGAGAATCCATTTTCCGTGGCGGTTGAAATCGATTAACCGTGGCGGTATTTCAACCACCACGGATCAATGGTCACGGTTAATAGAGCATTAACCGTAGCGGTTGGAAGTTAACCGCCACGGTTAATCAATCTAAAAAACAAAAAAAAAGCGGATCCAGATCCACCTCGCTCGCCGGCGGTCGTGCGCCGCCCTTGCGCTGCTGCCTCGCGCCGCAGTCGAACGGCCGCCTTGCGCCTTTCGCGCCGCCGGCCTCCTCGTGCCCTCGCCCCGCGGTCGCGTTGCCGCCTCGCGCCCTCGCGCCGCGGTCACACCGCCGCCTTGCGCGGCCGGCCGCATCGCGCCCTCGTGCCGCCTCGGGGTGGGGAGGGGCGCCGTGGGGGGGGGAGGGGAGGGGAGGGGAGCCAGAGGATGGGCGGGTTGGTTGGGGAGGGGCGCCGTCGGGGTGGGGGTGGGACTTGGGAGTGTGTGAGAGAAAGGAGATTAGGGTTAGGGTTTGGTTCGTATTTATACTGCGACCTGTTTCTGGGCCAAATGGGCTTCGTAGTAGGCTCAGCCATTCAACCACCTCGCAAAATAGATTTACCGTGGCGGTTATTTTTTAACCGCCTCGGTAAATCTATTTTGCGAGGCGTTTGAATGTAACCACACGGTTAATAAAAAATAACCGCCACGGTTAATCCCGACATTAACCGTGGCGGTTTAGGTGAAAAACCGCCACGGTTAATAAAAGCAAAGTGCTATGCAAAATCATTTCTGTAGTAGTGCAAAACACCTGCCCACAAACCCAAGTGCCTTTTATATGCTCCCAATATTAGATTTTTAGAATCAACATCATTGCAAAGTGCCTTAGGTCTTAGTTCATATTAAAAAATTTCATCATTCCAATGTGCAGGTGTACTTATTAGAGGAAAGCAGAAAATCTAGTAAACAATTATGGCGCAGCTGCCTCACCTAAAGGAGGCGTGAGCACTAGGGTCCGCTGCCGCGGGGGGGAGGGGAGGAAGCGCGAGCACCGAGGTCCGCCGCCGCGGGTGAAGAAAGTCGCGGAGTCCGCCGAGGAGGGAGGGGTGGGGGTCCGCCGCCGCGCGGGAGGAAGGAGGTGCGAGCACCGGGGTTACCCTCCATGGGGAGGCGAGCACTAGGTAGGGGGAACCGCCGTCACCGAGGAGCACCACCGTGCGAATTCGGCAGCCCTTTGGGGTATAGTGGCGGCGGCGAGGAGAATATGAAGGGAGAGAGGGCGGTTGCGCCTGGTTTTATAGGGTACCATTAACCATGGCGGTTGCTCTAATACAACCGCCATGGTTAATATTAACCATGGGGGTTGTATTAGAGCAATCGCCACGGTTAATGTAGAGTGTAGAAGGCAGTAGTAGAGGGTAGTAGAGAGTAGTACGAGGGTAGTAGATAGTAGTACGAGGGTAGTAGATAGTAGTATGAGGTACTAGAGGGTAGTAGGAGTAGTACGAGGGTAGTAGATAGTAGTATGAGGTAATAGATGGTAGTAGGAGTAGTAGAGAGCATTAGTAGTTTATAGTAGTAAGAGTAGTAGAGTAGTAGGTGTAGTAGAGTAGTACATGTAGTAGAGTAGTAGATGTAGTAGAGTAGTAGAGTAGTAGAGTGTAGTAGAGAGCAAGTGTAGTAGTAGAGTAGTAGTAGATTGTAGTAGAGAGTAGGACTAGAGTAGTAATATGAGTAGTAGTAGAGAGTAGTATGAGTAGTAGTAAAGTAGTAGAGTGTACTATAGAGTAGTAGTAGAGTAGTAGAGTGTAGTAGAGAATAGTATGAGTAGTAGTAAAGTAGTAGAGGTAGTAGAGAGTAGTATGAGTAGTAGTAAAGTAGTAGAATGTAGCAGAGTAAATTATTAATGAATAAAATGAGTACATTATTACATATAGGTGTGAAAAACATAAAAGTTCTCAGTCGTTAATCAATAAATACATTATTACACACATATATCATTTTGCTGGAAGTGATCCTAGAACAGTCTTCTTCTTGCCATCGGGGCGGAACCAAGGCTTCATCTTGGTCTTGTTGATTCGGTTCTCGACGATCTTGATCTTGCGTGGATGATCGGTAAAGAGCGAGAGCTCTTGGTAGTTGTTGTATTCTTCGGGACTCTGGACTCCATCGGCTCCAACTATCCTTTTCTTTCTTGACACAACCACGTGCTTGTTGGAATCTCTGGGCTTCTTGTAGTAGGCTACCTGCGTGACGCGGTTTGCGAGTACCCACTCATCATCTTTGTAGCCGACCCTTTGTAGGTCAACGGTGGTTAGTCCATATTCGTCTATCTCAACTCCCTTCGGGTTGGCCCAATTGCACCGACAGATGGGTATCTCGAGGTCACCGCCGTAGTCAAGTTCCCATATCTCGCCGATCTGCCCGTAGAATAACTTCATCTGCATTGTCGCCTCGTCAAAGCCCTCATATCGAATACCACTGTTCTGTGGCGTGCTCTTCTTGTCCTTCTCTTTCGTGTGAAACCTGTATCCATTGATGTCATACCCTTGCCACATGGTGATTTGGGTGGACGGTCTGGATGCAACCCTAGATTCTTCAGTGCTTCCGTCGGTGGGGATGTCCTGCTTTTGGATCCACGTCGTGAACTTGATCTTGTGTTGTCTCTGTACCCACGCCTCCGTACAACCGGCCGCAGTTTGGCGAATCTTGTTCAGGTGCTGCTCGATCCACTGTTCCATCGACACTAACTAATTAAGGACGGCGTGATGGGCTTCTTGCAAGATTTCCTCGTCTATATCAGTGCGTACTTTCCTTCTCGTGCACCCTATACTCGTTGTTCTGCCTTCGTGCAGGTGGACGGGCAGCCCAATAGCATTTCCATCTCGGATGTATCTCATGCAACAGTTAACGACCTCCTCCGTTGTGTATGCCTCGATCATGGAGCCCTCCGGGTAAGCACGGTTATGGACGTATCTGCTGAGGGTGGACATGAACCGCTCATACGTCCACATCTGGTGCAAGTAGACAGGACTGAGTTCCTCTATCTCCACCATGTGCATCATTAGGTGTGGCATAATATCGAAGAAAGAAGGTGGGAAACACATCTCAAGCTGGCAAAGAGTCTCCGCGATAAACTCTCTTAAGGCAGGCAGGTCAGCTTCATCGATGACCTTATGTGTGATGCGATTAAAGAAATAGGACATGCGTGTGATGACCATCTTCACGTACTCTGGACCGATAACCTTTATCACAATAGGAAGGAACACAGTCAGCATTATGTGGCAGTCATGGGAGTTGAAGTTGGTCATTGTCAGGTCTTTCATCAAGACCAGACTCTTGATGTTGGAAGAGAAACCGATCGGGACCTTTACATCCCTAAGCCACTTGCAGAAAGCCCTCCTCTCATCCCGTGTGAGGTTGTAGCTCGCGCCTGGAAGGTCAACTTTATTTCCACTTTGTCCCACCGGTGTTGGGTGGATTTCGTACCTGATGTTCTGTTTCACAAGGTCCATACGTGACTTGAGACCATCTTTTGTCTGAGTCTTCATGTCTAGGAGGACCCCGATCGTGCTCTCGAAGTCATTTTTCTCCAGGTGCATACAGTCGATGGTATGCGGTGTATTGAGAAACTTCCAGTATGGCAGGAACTTGAAGAAACATGACTTCTTCTTGAATGAAACCTTCACGGTAGGTGCTTCCTCGTCCTCCTCATCCTGCTTTCTCTTCTTCCTTGGTTTCTTCTGCCCATCTTCGTCCTCCTTCTTCTTCTTTCCGAACTCAAAGTTAATGTCCTTCACAATATCAAACACCTTTGGCCCGTAGCTTGTCCTCTCCGGCTCAGTCTGTGGCTCGGCCTGGTTATCGAAGAACTGATTCATTGAAGAATGACGGTACCTGTGCTTCTTGTGGAGGAATCTTTTGTGATTCATATACACTGTCTTCTGGGATCCACTAAGATAAGTGGAGCAGGTACCATCAATGCTTACTACGCAACCAGTCTTCCCTTTAATCTGTCCCGATAGTGAAAAATGACCAGGGTAGTCGGTGATGGTGACACAGATGATGGCTTTTAGAGTGAACTCATTTACGGATGCATCCATCATCCCAACCCCTTCCACCCATAGTTTCTGCATATCCTCCATCAACGGCTCTAGGAACACGTCTATATCTTTGTCGGGCTACCTCGGTCCTGAGATAAGCATTGACAGTATAAGATACTTACGCTTCTGACATAGGTGCGGAGGTAGGTTATATATGGTGAGGGTTACTGGCCAGGTGTTGTGCGTGCTGCTGAGGTCACCGAACGGATTCATCCCATCCGTACTCAGCCCGAACCTCACATTCCTCGGCTCGTCCCCAAACTCCTTCGCAAACATGGCATCGAACCGCTTCCACTACTTACCATCAGAGGGTGTCGCAGCTTGCCATCGCCCTTGATACGCTCAGGTGATGCATGCCAGGACATGAGCTGGGCATCCTCTGGGTTCCCGAATAACGCATGTAGCCGGTCGATGATAGGAAGGTACCACACTGACAGGGAAGGACTTTTCCTCTGTGTATAACCCTCTTCTTCTTCGTCCTCAATAGGCGGCAAATGCTTCTTGCCTGTCTTCTTCTTCTTCACCCCTCTCGATGGTTTTTCCTCATCGTCCGCGCGACAACCGGCATTCTTCTTGTAGCAGCTCGCGCTGCAGTTCGGACAACTCTGTGCATTCTCATACTGACCCCGAAACAGAATACAGTGGTTAGGACATGCATGAAACTTTTGAAGCTTCATCGCTACTGGCCTGATCAGCTTCTTCGCTCGATATGTATTGACAGGAATCCTGTTACCCTCTGGTAGAGTTTCACCAATGATGCGTTAAATGTCATTGAAGCTTGTGTCGGTTATCCCATGGCGAGCCTTGCACATCAGCATCTGGAGGATGAAACGCAACGTCGTGCAATGCTTTGGAGATTCACCGCCGTCCGGGTAGAGGAGATCAATTCTTGCCTGTTTCATCTGCCTGAAATTCTCTAGCCACTTTGGATTACCAAACAGAACATTGTCATGGTCCTGACGGTTAGCAATCTCCTCAAGAAGCTCTGCATCCTCGGGCCGCAGCGTATCAATCATCGGGTCGCCATTGTTGTCGTCCCCGGCTCCAGCAGCTTCGTCTTGGAGCAGATCGGCAATAGTGATGTAGTTGCGACTCTCATCATCAATGCTTGGTATCGCGGTGGGTTGTTGGTGTCCTCCATCGCCAGACGCAACTATGGATGTCGTCGACGAGGTTCCCCCATGTTCATTGGCGACACTCGGCTCTTTCTCGCCGTGAAACTTCCACACAAGGTACTTTGGATCCTTAATGAAACCATATTGTACAAGGTGTGATTGCACCACTGCATCTTTCTGGGCAAACCGATTCTTGCAGTCATGGCATGGACAAACCATGAGCTCCTGATCTAGACTGAGGCGATGCTTCTATGCAACGGGAATGAACTTCTTCCTCATATTTTCTAGGAATCTCAGATCCATCCTCGATGTCTTGTACATCCACTCATCCCTGTGCTCCATAACTTTTCAAATGCACAAAAACCCCAAATTAGCTTACCATGCATGTATGTATCTCTATAGATCTACTATTCTCTCTCCCTCTCTAGATCTGGTTGAAAAAACACAAAAATCATCCAAAAAGAGAGGAAATCGACTGCTAGAGAGTAAAGTCAACATCTTGCGGTGCCACCCTTCACCAAATCCAAGGAAAAAACTCCCCAACATGTGTGTAGCCTCTAGATCTCCTATTCTCTCTCCTCTCCATTCGATCTAGATCTAGATTAGGGAAAAGTACCCAAATCATCAAAAAGAGAGAAAATCGCGACTTGGAGAGTAGAAGTCATCCTTTTGCGGTGCCAAACTTCACCAAATCCAGGGGCAAACCAACCCCCCCCCCTCAAAAAATGGTCAATTTGATGGTTTTGAGCTCAAAACCATCAAAAATGGAGAAGGATCCACGGGGAAGAAGAGAGGGGCTGCTGTATTTATACTACAGACTTAACCGTGGCGGTTATCTTAACAAAAACCGCCATGGTTAATGGTATATTAACTGTGGCGGTTAAGTAACATCAACCGCCAGCAACAACAACCGCCGATGTAATATCAACCGCCACGGTTAATACATTAACCGTGGTGGTTGTGCAACAATAATTGCCATGGTTAATATGACATTAACCGTGGCGGTTAGGTTATAACAACTGCCACAGTTGTGCCCCCCAACCGGTTGGCTTTCCGGCCACCTATTAACCGTGGCGGTTGAGGTGAAAAACCGCCACGGTTAATAAAAGTCAAGTGCTATGCAAAATCATTTCTGTAGTAGTGCTAACAATGCCTTCCATCCTGCAATAATTGTCAATAGCATCCGAACAAAACTCTCCACCATTATCAGTCCGAAGCAATTTTACTTTTCTTTCAGTTTGTCTTTCTATCATAACTTTCCAATCTTTAAATGCATCAAAGGTATCATCTTTACGTTTCAGAAAATAAGGTCAAACTCTTCTAGAGTAATGATCAATAATTGTAAGCATGTAACGAGCACCACCAATAAAAGGTTTACGGGAAGGAACCCATAAATCAGCATGTACATAATCAAGAGTACCTTTGGTGGTATGAACCGAGGTATTGAATTTTACCCTTTTATGATCCCCAAAAATTCAATGCTCATAGAACTTCATGTTACTCGATGTGCAGCCATCTAGCAAGTTTCTCTTCATCAATTCTGTCATACCAAGTTTACTCATACGTCCCAAACGCATATGTCAAAGGCTAGTCTTACTAGGTTAAGCATTAGTAACAGCAACAGCGGAAACAGAACCATGTAAAGTACTTCAGATGGAAACAGAACCAAGTAAAATACTTTAGAACGCATATGTAAAGTACCATGTAAAGGACATATAACTTTGCAGAATTAAGATCACCTTTCAAGCAAACAAGAGAACCTTTTGATACCTTCAGAACGTCATGTGAACCGGAGTAATGGAATCCTTCTACATCGAGCGTGCTGAGCGAGATGAGATTTCTGGACATCCCTGGTATGTACCTCACATTCTTCAGCGTGCGTGTCATGCCATCATGTGCCTTGATCTGAACAGAGCCGATCCCCACAATGTCACACGGGTTATCATCTTCGATGCGCACAACATCTCCTTTCTGCACAGGCCTATAGGAACTAAACCAATTTTTGTTAGTGGAGATATGAAACGAACAAGCAGAATCAAGCATCCATTCACCATGACCAGAAACACAACTAGAAAAAACGATCAGACAATCTCCAGAATCAGAATTTTCAGCACCAGAAGCAACAGAAACATTACCATCATGATTGTCTTTCCTCTTCTCCTTATTCTTAAGTTTCAGACAATCCTCAATAAAATGGTTTTTCTTTTGCAATACTTATAGAACTTTAGGCGGCTTGGACTTGGAACGGCCTCTACCATCTAACACAGTTGCATTCAGGAGGTAGACGAAATCAAGTAGATAAGCAGCAGGAGGTAGTCAGATACTCTGAATGCAACTGCGTTTGAGCACCGATGTACTATTGTAGAACAACATGCATTGTGTGCATGTGGTTGGAGTGAGACCATTATTTTCTCCGCTTATAATCGTTTTCTCTGACAGCAAGAAGTATATGACAGTAGTTTAGCTTAAGTGATGCTAGGAAAGAAAAGAGAACATTTAGCCACTACGTACTCCGACCACCACAGCTACCGATGCCTGTTTTTTTTTACGTTGGAGTTCGACTGGCAGTCAATGAGAAGCAAGAAACCAGCGGCACACGGTGGCCTTGCAGGCGCGATGCCAAAATCTGCCCCGTATGACTCCTTTTTTACTTTCAGGCACCACACTGGAGAGGGCCTTACTGCTGAGCAATTTTGGGTATGGGCTTTTTGCCGCTTTGGCCACAGTCCATTTGCATTGTGTGGGTCCGAGTATGACCCAGCTGAATCCTGCTTGGTCCCTAGTGTGTGCATACCATTGACGTTGGTATCCCTGCACATAGCTACTCCTTCCATCCCTAAATGTTTGTAGTTTTCACTTTATGAGAATCAACTTTGACTAAATAAAAATAAACCGGGGGTTGCGAGGTGGTTGCGATATCGGAGAGAGGTGGTTGCGAGGCGGTGCCCCCCCCCCCCCCCCCCCGGTGATCGGCGTCGGCGGCTCCTTCCCGGCGATCTAGGCCATCGAGAGGGCGGCTCCCGTTGGAGGCGGGCTCAGCCGCGGAGGGGGCCTCCTCTGCGGGGAAGGTCTCGCGGGGTTTCGCGAACTTGGCGGTGTTCATCCCCGGTGAGGTTTTTCTCTTGTTTGCTTTGATCTCTCCTTTTCTCCGGTGGTGGCCGTGGATTGCGAGGCGGAGGTACACTATGACCTTCCCCGGCGGCAATCAGGCACGGAGTCCTCCGTCGTTTCCGAGAGAGGAGGTTCAGCCATTCCGGTGATTGACTGGTTGGGACTGGATGATGATGAGGAAGCAGGAGGAAAATGAAATAAAAAACGCCCTATTCAAGTCCCCCGGAAGGGCTGACGATGAGACAAGAGATCTGGAGAGATCGGCCATAGCTCTGGAGGAAGCCATTGGCAGGATGCAGAGGTTGAGGGAGCGGGAGGTTGGGGACGAAGGGACGCTTGAACTAAGTGGGTCGTCTAGTGGGCTGGTTAGGCCTCAAGCCCCAAGACGACGGGCCCTTTGTCTATCTCTGACCTATTCAGCCACTCGTTCTCCCCTCCCATGCCACCACCTCAGCCGTCTCGTTGGTTGTGGATTCCTTCGACCAATATACACGAAGGCGGAAAGGAGGGACATCCGACAAACAGTGCAGAGATCCGGAGGTTCGGGGCTTCTACAAGGAGATTTGGCTCGATCAAGGTAATTGCAGTTGATTCCCGCTCTTTCGCTGAGGTAGTTGGGATGGATCGCAAAGGTGAGAAGAGCAATTTCTATGGGGAACCGAGGAACTCTGATGACCGAGACCACTGGAGGGGTCAGGAGGTCAACAGATGGGATGATGAGCGCAACAGGAACTACAACCCTCGTTGGAACGAGGACAGGGAGGGCAGAGGCCATGGTTTTGGGGGTAGGGATTTCCCCAGCAACAACAGAGGGTACAAGAGAAGAGGTGACAATGAAGAAGGGTTCAGAGGCAGGGAAGAAGACCTAAGGAATAGGTTGTCGCGGGGGCATGAGTATAGAGATGGAAGAGAGTGGTCTGGTATTGATCCTCTGGTGAAATGCTTCAGATGCGGAGGGGAGGGTCATCACAGATCACAGTGCAACAACCCCCCTCTATGCTACAGTTGTAAGGAAAAGGGGCATATGGCTCCAAATTGTCCCTATAAGGAGATGAGAGGGTTGAAGTTGTGTGCTCATGGGATCCCAGGGCAGCTCTTTTATAGCTTACATGTGTCAATTGAGGATAAGGATCTGGCTAAGAGTCCCCTCACAGCAGTCATGAACATTGTTGAAGGCAGAGGATCTGTAACCAAGGTCACCACTGAACTACAGTATCTGATCAATTCTGAGTGGGATTGGCAGGTGAAGAAGGTTGGCCCAAATGAGTATATGTTTGTGGTACCCTCAGCCAAGGAAAACTGGACATGCTGACAAAGGTCAGAGAGTTCAAATGCAAAATCTCAGATATGAGAGTCTCTGTTGAGAGGCTTGATCTCATGTCACGATGCTCTGACATGCTAACCCAAGTTTGGGTCCTGGTATGTGGGTTTCCTTTCTGGGCCAGGAAGGAGAAAGCAGTTGAAGATGTGGCATATTTGGTGGGAGATTTTATAGAGGTGGATACTAAGTCTCTGTTAGGGTTGGGCCCAATAAGGGTGAAAGTGTCATGCAAAGATCCTTCCTCTATCAAAGGGTCCTCTAAAGTCTACTTCAATGGCAGAGGCTTTCACATCAGCTGGAACTTGGAGAATGAGAAAAATGAAAAGAGGATAATCAACTTTGATAAAGAAGGGAATAAAAGAGACAAGGAAGATTCTTGGGAGGGGGATGATGATGATCTGTCTGACAGCTATAACCCTCTGGAAGGTAACAACAGCCAGCCATACCCAAATGGTGTTGTTGGGTCTGCTGGAAAGACTGAGTCTAGCAAGCAAGGGGAAAAAAGAGGGCGAACTGATTCAAGTAAACATAAAGGAAGAGATGGGTCTGGGTATCAGATCAATGAACATGGTCCCTCCAAACATGTTTTGGCTGAAGTTTACCCTAACCCTGGTTAAAATGGTGGTTACAAATCCAGATGAGTCCTTAGCCAACAAAGTTGAGGCTATCCCCATCCCAAAGGTTCAGGACTCAGGTATGATAGTGGAAGATAGTGCCACTAAAGAGAATGTTACAGAACTTGTTGAACCCCTTAGGAATGGCCTAGAGATGGAAGAAAGGGCCTTCACTCAGGTCTCAAGGTCAAAGAAGAAGAAGACCAACAAGCCACTGGTGGTGATCAACCCAAGAACAAGA
This sequence comes from Microstegium vimineum, assembly GCA_022036555.1. Classification (NCBI taxonomy): domain Eukaryota; kingdom Viridiplantae; phylum Streptophyta; class Magnoliopsida; order Poales; family Poaceae; genus Microstegium; species Microstegium vimineum. The sequence goes on from CM039133.1 coordinate 7,739,295, forward strand.
GTGCTGGGATCAAGAACCCATATTATTCTTAGGGCTGAAAGGAAGGCAACAAGGCTGGACAATCAAGGTATTTCTACTTCATCCAATCCTTTTTCTGTTCTTCAGGATACTAGCAATGAATATCTTAGTAAGTTAGCTTTAGATTGTGGGATGGTTTTGGGTGTTTCTAAGGAAGAAATAGATGCTTCCATTGATCTCATCAAAGGTAAAGAGAAAGCCCAATTGGTTTTGGCTGAAGCTGAGAAAAACAAAGGTGCAGACCAGTCTCCTGAGGATTTATTAGAGGTGACCTCAATTGAAGATGAAAGCATACATGGCAATATAGATGATCATTTACAAATGATAGCAGAATTAGAAGCGGTGGCTGAAGATTTTCTTATAGAGGTGGATGAAGAGGTGGTACCCCAAAGGAAGGATAGGATAGAAGAGATGGACAGGAAAGGCAAGAAAAAAACAGTTTCCTAATGAATGCTCTTTTCTGGAATATCAGAGGTCTAGGGGGAAAGGCAGAAGGGCCCAACTGAAACAAATTCTTTATGATCATTAGGGCATTCAGGTGTGTTTGTATTAGTGAAACCATAAAGCGGAAGTTCACCAAGAGAGAGTCGACATCGTTGGGAGGTGGTATTCCCTTTACCTGGGAGTGGATTCTAGCTAAAGGGCATTCAGGTGGACTCATAATGGCAGTAGATGGGGATTATGCTGAGATGTCAGATTTCCAACATAATGAACACTTCCAAGTTGCCAACATAACTCAAAAGGAGGACAATTTCAAATGGAGGATGATACATGTTTATGGGCCTGTGAAGGATAATTTGAAGCAACCCTTTTTAGATGATTTAGAGATGGTAATTAATAGTGTGGATATTCCAACCCTTGTTGGAGGTGATTTCAATTTAATCAGGAAAAAAGAAGAAAAGTCATCTAGAAATGTTAACCCCAGACATATTACTGCTTTCAATGAGTTTGTTGCAAATATAGGATTGAGGGAGATTCATAGAGGTCGGGGACAATACACTTGGTCAAATAAACAAATCCAACCCATCATGGTGGTTCTGGATAGAGTTTTTATGTCTTCTAGCTGGGAGAATAAGTTTCCTCTGGTGACTGCTCACTCTCTGACAAGGATTGGATCAGATCATAATCCTATCATAATAGAGATGGAGGATAGAAGAGATTTCAACTCCAATATTTTCAGGTTTGAGAATGCTTGGCTCAAACAGGAAGGTTTCTTAGAGTGGGTTTTGTCCAAGTGGCCTGAGAGTAAAGGGAATAGAAGTCTTGATTATTGGCATATTATCAGCACTAAGGTAAGGAGCTGCTTGAGAGGTTGGGGAAAGAATTGGGATGGGGATATGAGGAAGAGAAAGCAAGATCTTCTTCTAAGTATCAAGCTTTTAGATTAGAAAAATGAGCAGGGAGGTCTGAGTGATCAAGAATGGGTACATAGGTATGCTCTGGAAAAGGATTTATCTGACCTATACCATAAAGAAGAGATCAAATGACAGACTAGAGGCGGGGAGAAGTGGCTTTTAGAAGGGGATGCCAACACTGCTTATTTTCATGGAATAGCCAATGGAAGGAAAAGGAAATGCCTGATTAAAAATCTTGAGGAAGAATGGATACAGATCAATGAAGAAGGTACCCTCCAGAATCACATTACCAGCTTCTACAAAAGACTCTTTGGAAGTGAGCCCCAGCCAAGGATCAAACTGTCTGAGGATCTCTGGATAGGGGCTAATAAAGTCAATGGGGAGGAAAACCAGGAACTGACCAAACCCTTTACTCTACAAGAAGTGGAAATTGTGGTGAAAGGGCTAAGAGTTGGTTCTGCTCCCGGCCCAAATGGCTTTAATGCCTCTTTTTTCAAGAAATTCTGGGACCAGCTTAAGGGGCCTATTTTAGAGGTTTTACAGGAGTTAAGACAGGGGGACCTTGATTTGACTAGAATCAACTATGGCATTATAACTCTCATCCCCAAAGTTAAAGGTGCAAGTAATATTAGACAATACAGGCCCATTTTCCTTTTTAAATGTAATGTACAAAATTATTACCAAAACCTTAACTCTGAGATTGAACAAGGTGGTTAGTAAAATCATTAGTCATAATCAAATTGCTTTCATTCCTAGGAGGTTTATTTTGGATGGAGTGGTTGTCATTCATGAGTTCTTGCATGAATTAAAAAGGAAGAAGCAGAAAGGTATCATCCTTAAATTGGATTTTGAGAAGGCTTATGACAAGGTAAATTGGGATTTCCTAAAAGAGGTGATGAAGAATATGGGCTTTTGTGAGAGGTGGATTGATTGGATGATGAGATCTGTAAGTGGACGGAAAGTGGCAGTTAATCTGAATGGGAAGCTGGGTAATTATTTTAGAAGTTACAAAGGGCTAAGCCAAGGAGACCCTCTCTCACCTTTCCTTTTTAACATAGTGGCAGAAGGGCTTTCGGTTTTGCTTAAGAGAGCTTCAGACAAAGGTATTATAAAGGGAGTTGTTCCACATTTGGTGGAGGGGGGTCTTACTCATCTACAATATGCAGATGATACAGTGTTGTTTTTAAATCCCTCCTCACAGAATGTAACCAACCTCAAGTTCCTTCTCCTATGCTATGAAGAAGCATCAGGGATGAAGATCAACTACAGTAAGTCAGAAGTTTTCACTATGGGAATAGAAGAGTTGGATTCCAAAAAGATCGCAGAAGCTTTTCATTGCAAAATTGGTAGATTCCCCATGCTTTATGTGGGGATTCCCATCAGCCCCAGGAGGTTGTTAAAGCAAGAATTAAGTGGCTCAGCGGTAAAAGTGGAGAAAAGATTGGAAACTTAGAAGTGCAATCAACTATCACATGGGGTAAGGATGAAAACGGTACGGATATTTCTTGGACCCAACAAATATGGATAGTTAATCAAATATCCAAATAAATTTTCAAATACGAATATTTAAACAGATGTCTTATATGGATATCAAATACAAATGTAATATCCCTTATATCCGGCGGATACCGGATATCCGAGAAAAAACTCGGATATATCCGACCTATCCTCTACGGATATTATCCATTATCCGGAGCAATTACAGACAAGCTCGTTGTCACCGCTCAACTGTGTGACAGCCGGGCCTGGCTCTCGTTATATGCTCCTCCTTTGGACGACAACCCTGCTGAACGAGCGAGGTGGTACTAACGCTCTGTGCTGCGTGGCTGTGGCTGGGCAATGTGAACTGGGCCAGGCCGCAGCAAAAGAACACCTGCCCCCTTGGGCCATGCAGGTGCCAACTGCACTCCGTGCCTTTTGCTACACCTCGCTGGCCGTGCCCGAGTACGGCTACCCCTTGCATAACCGCTGCTGACCCATGCGCGAACTCACGTGCCGGCCGCTGACCGCCATGGCCTGGCTTGCTGTGTGCCTGTGTCGGCCGCTTCATAATTCGACCACTTACTTAGCTTCATGCTGCCTCACAAACAGTCAAACCACACTAATTGTATATATATATATATATAATATAAAGATATATAAAATGTGTAAAAGTATATATATATATATTGCTTTAACTCAATATCCGAATATATATTTGTATCCGATATTCTCTGAATCCGATTTATAACGTATTCGATACTCATTATTCGTATTCGTAACCGAGATAGTCTGAATTCGTATGTGTATCCGTAGTTATCCGTGTCCGAATCCGAACAGAAATATGAAAACAAATACAATATTAACGATATCCGTTCGTATCCGATCCGTTTTCACCCTTACATGGGGTTATAGCAATCCTCATTAACTCCAGCCTAACCAGTATTCAAATGTATACAATGGGCTTCTATTGGTTGCATGAGGGGACTCATAAGAGGTTTGATATTGCTAGAGGAAGGTTTTTCTGGGAAGGAGTGGGAAATAAGAAGAAATTTCATATGATAAAATGGGATGCAATTGCAGCCCCAAAGGAATTTGGTGGCTTGGGGTTTATTGATACTAGAACAATGAATACAACCCTTCTGGCTAAGTGGATCTTCAAACTAGATAATGGTGGAAGAAGCATGGCTTTGGATATCCTGAGGAAGAAATATATACAAGATAGAGGATTTTGTCAGTCCAAAGTTAGAGGTGGCTCACAGTTTTGGCAGGGGTTAGAGAGTGCTAAAGAATGGTATGAAAGAGGTACTAAATGGTCTTTAGGAAATGGAAGGAAAATCAGATTCTAGTATGACAATTGGCTGGGAGAATGCCCTCTGAAATTTAGATTTCCCAAACTTTTCAACATAAGCAGAGATCAGATGATAAGTGTTCATGAGTTAAAAGAGTTGGACCGGAACATAGACATGAGAAGAAGATTATGTAATGAGGAAATGGCTGAATGGAATGATTTGCAGGAAGCCTTAGAGATAGTACAGTTTTCTTCAGAGGAAGACAAAGTCTTTTGGGCCCTAGAGGCTTCAGGGAAATTCTCTGTTAAGTCACTATACAACTTTATGAAGAACAGTGGGCATGTAGACCTCAGGATGGTGGAGATCTGGAGAGCTGGTTTGCCTTTGAAGGTTAAAATTTTTACCTGGATGCTTTGGCATGATAGAGTCCTAACTGGAGAAGAGATGAAGATTAGAAAAGGGAAAGGGTCTGAGAAATGCAAATACTGTGGAAGCCTGGAAACTAGGAACCACCTCTTTTTCAACTGTGCCATTGCTCAGGCCATATGGGTGTGGATTAGGATCAGTTTGAGTGGATGGCGCTTCTGAAGATGAAGGACAAGATGCAGGTGGAGGACGACTGGTCGAAGCTCCAGGAGATCCTCCAAGCCTGGTGACATAAGGATGCGAATAAGAACTTCTCATCATCTGATCGTCAGCTCTGTTTCTGTTTTTTATCCTGTAGGAAGGTCGTTAGGAAGTTTTGGTTTGCTCTGTAGTCTTGCGTAGTCTTCGTTTCTATCTTTTCTGGTGAGCATACCGGTCGTTTTTTTGGAGAAGCTCTCGCCTACGTATGAGAAGGAGGAAAGGTGCCTTTTAGAGGTGGTTACATGACTGTTTTCTTTAGAGGAGATGCTTGAGAGCTGGTTTCAGTCTTTTGCTGTTTAGCGTTTCTTATCTGCTGCGGCCTGGGTTGTTAGCCTAGTTTCTTGTGAACCTTCTGTTTCTGGTTGGTAATCTGGGTCCAGTGCGGACTGTCATTGTAAGCTGGTGTTCCCAGCAAACTCTGTTACTCTTGATGCTTTCAATTTAAAGCAGGGCCTGAGAGCCTTAGGTCTAAAAAAAAACTTTGATTAAATATATATTAAAATATATTATTTATAGTATATAATTAGTATCATTGATATAGTTTTTAACAAAATTATTTCGTGATACAAATATTGCATATATTTTTCGACAAACATTTAAGGACCGAGGGAGTAGTTGTGTTGTCAGGATGCACAAAATGTAATAATTAATATAAGGTTCTCAGGTCATTGACGTTCAAACGAAACGGCATTCTTCACTACCTAGTTAGTCTTCGAATAGTTGCTATCCATCAGTCACACATCCAAGCTGTGCTGACAGCAAGTAAATGTTTCAGGGTAATATATTAGCCCAAATAAATGGCGTTATTTTGGGCGCATTGCTCCACCAAAGTTCGTATAAACACTCCATCTTATTGCAATGAAGCGTAGTTTGCTTGCATTTTCGATGAAGAAAACCCTAGTAGATTATAGAAGGTGCAAACGCCGTAATAACGGTTCTTTTTCCACAGCAATTATAATGATGCTCCTCTGTTTTACATGTACTCTGTAACAGAATGATTTTAAGTATTGTATATTTGTATTGTTGTACTAACTTCTTTTCAACCAATCAATAGCCTCGTGATTTGCACTATCATGAGGCCGCTGCATGGTGCCAAGCCTGACCGCACCAGCCACAATCAACAAGAAAGATGGGGACAGAGGTACAAACTGAAGCACGCAATTCACTGACCGACTAGGAGCGGGCTTCCCTGTTGCTGGGAGACAGAAGATGGGCCAAATTTTCATGGCCCAAACGCAATACTACAAAATGTTTGGGCCAAATTCCAGGGTAGTACGTCTTGGGCTTTGTAACACTGAAAGATGTCGCCTCGATAATCTAGGCAGTAGTACTGCTGGTTGCATAATCCGTAAATTGTGAATTAACCTATCCACCATGAATGAAAACAAGCTAGAAATCCTAGCTGCAGTCGACTCTCTACCGTTGACCTGCTGCGGCCATATATATGTTCCCTACCCACACGTGCTCGCTATAGCCATGGTCCACCTTGAGCCATGTCTGCTTTGCGCCATCCATATGCTTGCAACGGCATCTTGTAGATGCATAATCCTCGAACCTCAATGTAATCTTCCGCACAATCTCTACTAGCTTTTGATACCATGTACCAGAAATTAGCCTCCACAACTGCAAGTTGTCTACTAATCTCCACCCGTAGAAGCTTCAATACAATCTACCAAGAAAAAAAATGTAAGATCACAAACGACTTCGGAGACACGATATTTGTTAACAAGGTTCAGTCAAAGCCTACGGCCCTCTAGGGAATGACTGTTGGTGCTTCTCCCTGATACCTACAACTTCAGCCACCTCTAGGGTCCCGACAATGTGTCGTCCCCATCCGTGATCCTGTCATTATGTCATTATGATTATAACGGCAGCCCTCAACTCATATTTATAAATCGACTGGGTTACACAATTCAAGTTAAACTCTACCTATACCGCCAAATACAACTTAGAGTCCTAGTGTAACCAAACTCGTCACGTTAACATTTATTTGATTAAGTTAGGCTGCTAAATGTATCACGTTAGGACAGCTAATTGTTATATCTAGTTCTTACTGGATTGTTTATTATCACAGTGGTAAGTGCAATGTAGATACAGTTAAGCCGCGGTTACATGCGAAATACCATACAAACTGGGTTCCCTAGAGAAGAATTTAGACAATAATTGTTTGGGTTTCAAGAGGATTGAGGCTCCAGTATGTATTCACATGGGGCTCTCGTATGTCAAGCATGCTGCACGCATCTCATTATCTATATCCATGCCTTGTGCTAGCTACTTTGGCGTGTGAGCGTATACAAACAAGCTGCGTGCCATTGATATAAAAAGGGCGATGGATAGTTGGATACACAACCAATGTACTCTTTATTTTGGTTTCCACTTTCTCAAGCTATATCCAACTCTTCTTATATATATATATATATATATATATATATATATATATATATATATATTTATATATGTTGCACATCTCTTTGTCTAGAGACTAATCACCATCTTTTTCTGGATTGTGTTTATGCCAAATTTCTGTGGCGAGCGATACACTTGCTATTTGGGATTTCTCCTCCCCAACAAGTGAATGACATGTTAATCACTTGGTCTAAAAAGGGTACTAAAAAACAAAACCAGTTATTATTAACGGCAGCCTCCGCATTGTGTTGGGCAATTTGGTTAACGAATGAGGTGATTTTTGACAGATATGCTCCAAAATCTTTTTTGCAGGTTCTTTTTCAAGGAATTCACTGGTTTTGCTAGTGGGCAAAGCTACAGCGGCATGATGAGCAGACAAAGCAGTTTGTTTTGGTTGCTCAGTATTTGGAGACATCATCCTTGCAGTTCTTTAGGTCCTCTGAATGGCTTACATCAAGAAGCAAAAAAGGTACTAAAAAACAAAACCAGTTATTATTAACGGCAGCCTCCGCATTGTGTTGGGCAATTTGGTTAACAAGGAATGAGGTGATTTTTGACAGATGTGCTCCAAAATCTTTTTTGCAGGTTCTTTTTCAAGGAACTCACTGGCTTCGCCAGTGGGCAAAGCTACAGCGACATGATGAGCAGACAAAGCAGCTTGTTTTGGTTGCTCAGTATTTGGAGACATCATCCTTGCAGTTCTTTAGGTCCTCTGGATGGCTTACATCAAGAAGCATTGGTCACGTCTAGTCAAGTGTCTTCCTTTATTTACGTTTATCTGGAGGTCTTTTGTCTTGTTTAAACATTGTCGAGTTTGTAAGGTTGGTGCAGACTGGGTTCTTGTAATAATTTGTCTGATTCTATCTTTCGATAGATGAAGCCGGATATTTTATCAATTATCTAAAAAAGCTAGTGCATAATAAGATAGTAATGCGTATACGGTATGCTCTCTGACGTCGTCACTAAGATTTGGCTGATCTGTTGTCTTCTTTTAATAATAACTGAGTCTAATCAGCGATTACATACATTGGCTATAAATATACTTGCAGATGCATACACCAGCAGGGAGGCAACAGCGATAGCACACACAATATATTAGCTAGCAATATGGGGTCGCAGAAGCAGCTTCCTGAAGATTACAACGGTGCCCATCAGGATATGGCGAGGCGGCGGTGCATGGTGACCGGCGGCCGGGGCTTCATGGCCAGGCACCTCGTAGCTGCATGTCACACCCAGTTTTAAAGACAAAACAAGATGCAATAACCTTATGTATGCCCAGAGATCAGTCACACACATAAGCTGACAAATTATCAAAATTGTATTATCACAAGTGTTTAATACATAGCGAATGAGTATTTAAATAATATCTATTACAAAACAGCGGAAATAAGATAACTCTCGCGAAGCTCCATAGCACAGGGACGTCAACTGGTTGACCCCAAACCTAGTAGTCCTCTGGATACTCCTCATAACTCTGATAATCTGGTACCCATCCGGGATTTTTATACAAGAATTGAAAAGAAAGAAACAAGCGTAAGTACTTTCGTACTCAACAAGCATATATGAGGTTCATGAGGCTCAATTAGTATGACACTGGTTTTACTGCGGTAGCATTTTTAATTTGTAACAAAACTTTATAAGTGATAAATCAAAGTTATGCTTAATTCCCCAAGTTAAACTGCATGATCAAGTAAACAATTCAACAAGTAGCATAATTCCATGATAAAACAATTCTTAAAAGTAAACATAAGTAACCAAAGAGTTCTGTGAGTTTTCCAGGCCGCTCGTGACCGTGAGCACGGCTATCATGATAGTTTTTAACTCTGTGCAGAGGTGTACACTTTACCCATGAGACGTGTTTGCCCAAATGCCCCGGGATCATGACTCCCTTAACACTACCGAGGTGAGCAGGCAGGGGACACGATGAAGTCTTTCAAAGGGGTTCGCTGACATACCCCAGACAGTACGGATCCACGGGCAAGGGGTATATAGGAGCCCGTCGGTGGTACGCACCCGCAGCGGTACCCACACCAGCCGCTCCGCAACCGCTCGTCAATGGCAACTTTCGTGAACTGTTGCATGCGAGAGAGTGACCCTAATACTGAACTAAAGCCAGAGCCATATAGCCCTCATGGTTGTACTGTATGTCCCAGCTTTTGCTGACAGAAAGGGGTCCTAAGTCCATGTTGCTAAAAAGTCAAGTTTTACTTCAACACTTCATGTAATCATTAATCAAGATTAAAAGATCATGCTTATAAAAGTGAAGCACTAGCATTAACTACCCAGATGCAACAATAACCCATAGGATTTCAAGGATAAAGGTAAACAAGTCTAGGTAAACCCTATGGTGACAGTATTAGACACATGCATATGATTTTATTGGAAAAGCTTCATTAATAGGACATCAAGGAAGATCCCATATATACTTGCCTTGCTCAAAGAGATCCTGATGCTGCTCCTGCTCAAAGCAAAACCCTTGATCTCCCACGTACTGCTCACCGTCTGTACTCGATCATCACATCACACGCAATCACGCAGAGACATATCATGCAAACAAACAAAGCTATAGATTAGAATAGTACACCAAACATAATAAAACAAAAGGAAAAGTTTAGAAAACTGATCCACGCATCACTACGATCACAAAGACGCTTGAAACACGAAAAACGGAGCTATAACGAAGAAGATACGATTTAAACGGGATTTTGAATAGAGCAAGATTAAGCATTACGGAAATAATTTTCTTTGATTTTTAAAAGTTATTAACATAGATAAAAACTGTACTACTGGATAGAGCAAGAAAATACGGATCTAACGCAACTTGAACGGAACGATTTGGATTTAAAATGAACAAATTATAAGCTATTGAAAAAGAGTGGCAAAATTGTAAATAAGGTTTTCTTTTTAATTTAGAAAATAAAACAAACAGAAAAGGAAATACGCTTTTCAAAACCGTAAGCGTATCTATGGAATGCGCCAGCTGGACCGCGGGTTCGGACTTTAAAAGATCGGGGGCTCTTTTGCAAAATTGCCCGCTGAACCGGTATCAGATGTTGTAGGCTGTCCGATCCACGATGGATGACCAGGATTAGATCAGAGAGGATGGATGGCGGCGCTCGGCGGCTGGAGTCGAAGGCACGGTGGCGCCATGGCCGGACGGTGGCGGCGCACGCTGATCTGGCGATACAGTGCACGAAACTCGACGCAACCGGGTCGAACAGAACGAGGGAAAGACGGCGAATCCGACGGTGGGGTCGGTTGAATCGATTACACTCGGAGATGGGGTGCCCACGCGGTGCGGCGGCTCTGTGCCGACGGGAAACGCAGTGCGACGCGACAGAGTGGCTGGGGAGGAAAAGCGGGGCTCCGAGGCGGCACTTACCTCACTGCGAGGCTCGGGGATCAACTGGTTGGCGCAGGGGAACTAGGCAGAGACGAAATCGACGGTGGCGGCGGCGTTGCTCAACCCACGGCGGCGGAGAGGGCTCTGCAGCGTAGGAAAGGCTCGGGGTGCTCTGTGGTCGCAAGGTGATGGCGGAAGGACCCAGGGCACGAGCTTTTATAGCTCGGGACCGCCGCAGGGAAGGTAATAAGCGGATTCCGCCGCGGTTTCAATCCCGGCCGCAAGGAAAGGGCGGCGGCCGAGAAAGGAAAGAAGAGAGGGGGAGGAAGGAAAGGGGAGGCGGCGGTAGTGGCGCTCGACTTTCTCGCCACGAATCCATGCCGGTTATGGGAAGGGAGGGGTCTCCTGCTCCGATTCGCACTCGGCCGAGAAGAATCGACCGGCGAGAGAAAAGGAAAGTGCGGGAGGGAGAAGAAGGGAAGGAGAAGGATGGCGCTGACGGGTGGGACCTATTTGTCAGCGAAAGAAAACAAAACTGACCAGTGGGGCGGACTTGTCAGAGAGAGAGGGGAGAAGAGGTGCGGGGGCAGGGACTGGGCCGGCCTGTTCGCGTCGGCCCAACAGAGGGAGAAGGGAGTGGGTTTGGGCTGGGGGAAGGGAAGTGGCCTGCGGGCCAAAGCAGTAAAGGGAGAGAGAGAAGTGAGAAGGTGATTTTCCAAATTTCGATTTTCAAATACAATTTCCAATAAAGCTTTTGAATTCAAAATTGAAACTTGCAACCTCCAAACATTACAAAGAGAAGTGCATCAGCATGAATGCAACACAAAGTTTCTACATGATGCTAAATTTTATTTTATGAAAACTTTAATTACTTTCCCTATGTTTTAATGCCCACACCAAAAATGCATTTACACCATTTTTATTCTATTTTGAAAAATGCATGTTTTCAGGGTGTTACACTGCACTACTTTGCTCTGGCGAATGGTTTGTGCGGGTCACTGACCTCGCACCCGCTGTCGAGCTTGGCCATGGCGACACTGAGGAGCTCCTCGGCGACGCCCTCCACGATGGCCGTGCTGTTTATTCCTCAGTGGATGTCTGCAGTCTAGGCCAGCTTATCACAGGTGAATATGAATAATAATTGATATTATTAGATAAAATGTTCCCGTGAGCCGGAGGGGATGAGGTCGTCAACTGAGCCGGTTTGCAAGCAACAATATTAATTACAAAGAACAACGTTTAGTCCTGGACTGGCAATCCCAGTTAGAAAACCGGGAATAAAGGGGGTTTCCCAACCGAGATTGGAACCCAGTCGTGCACTATTGTTAGTTTGACCACCTTTAATTTGTAATTAGTTTTGATTCTTCAATTGACCAACTATGGCTACATAACCTGGATTCGTATTTACTGCTGATATCTTATCTGATCAAGTGTGCATATATCTTGGTTTTGTAAGATCAAATGTGCAGTTCTTTTTCATCATGTGTACAGCTTTTGAAGGGATAGATGTTTTTTCCACACGGCTGCCGCTGATCCTGACAAAGACAACTTGGAGCTTCATTACAAGGTCAATGTCGAGGGTGAGTAGTACACTTGTCCATGTTTGTCCTTCAGTGTCACAATGACAATAAATTTTTTTGCTACTCTGTACCCTCTACTGTAAAATCATTCACTAAGAAGATGTATCCAGTCCTAAAATTATATGGCATTTCACAAAGTTTTATAGGTGAGACTGTGTAAAACACAAATTAATTTGAACCCATTAGATCTCTTATATAATAATTACTTTGAGCTCATCAGTTGATATGTATTGGATAAATTAATTTATAATTTATATACATAATCCTGGCACAGGGACCAGAAATGTGATCAATGCTTGCAAGATCTGCAATGTGAAAAGGCTTATATATACCAGCTCTGGTGCTGTTGTATTTGATGGATTTCATGGACTTTTCAACGTCAATGAATCAGTGCCATACCCAGATAAGGTTTGGATTTTAAGATTAATTCAACCACACCAGGCACGTACCATTAGAATCGCCCAAACTAATAACTAAAGGGTACTACTTCTTTAGCTATATATACTGGCCCCATTCCTTTTAGCAAAATGAATTATATATATATATATATATATTAGAGTGGATTTTCTGAAACGGAGGGTAACTGCCCATCGGGAGGTGGTAGCTACCAGCAATAATGGATTGTGGACATGTGTCTTGAGATTGAATCCAACCGTGTATACTCATTTATCAAAACGACATGATATATAGTACAATGTCAGGAACCTTTGAAGGTTTTGCAGGTTCCTATTTCACACAAGTGCATCCACATGAGACCAGGTTGCTTGGTATAGTGAGTATGTTGGACCATTCTCGAACCATTCAGACTGGGCAAGCTTGCAAGCTGCCATTCTGTACTAGGAAAGCCAAAAGCCTGCAACGCAACTAGGGTGTGCCCATTCAGACTGGGCAAGCTGTCATTCTGTACTAGGAAAGCCAAAAGCCTGCAACGCAACTAGGTGTACCGTAAAGAATTTGGTGGCAGTCTCTCTATAGCATTTTTTTCTCTCTTATTACAATAAAAATTGATCGCAAATCTCACGGATAAAAACAGCGTAAAAATTGATCCTAAATTTCATAAGGATCACATAGAATTTTAGAGGAATCAATTTTATTTTATTTTAAACCGAATGAATATGAAGTTTCTTCATGCTCCAAACAGGTTCTAACTAGCTTTTTTCGGTAGAAATAACTAGCTTTTGTTAGGGGCTGAAATCGGCCTAGCCTGAACTCCATGCTAGCACCCTAAGTAGCCTGAAAACTGAATGCCTGAATTGCATTCTCGGCTATGACGATGACCAATACTGCAGTGTATACACATGTAGCTAAAAAGCATTCATGCAAAGAAGACATGTATTCAAGAAAGCATTCATGCAAACAAGACATGTCTAGCTCAAGGATGTATCATTCCAGCATGCATCCAATCCATTCACAGCACAAGTAGTGGTCCTCACGCATGTCATGCATGCTATTTTTTCTAATACAGATACATGTGGTCCATGGTGGGTATTTACCATAGGGGGTGTTAGTTACCCACCATTTCATTTGGATATATATATATATATATATATATATATAAGTTGTGAAAAAAGAAAACTAAACGACATGTTCTTAACATGCTTTTAGTTCACAAACTTTTAAAGATATAGTCTATTTTTCTGACGGCAATTTTGTTAGTGGCAGTTTCCTGATGCATATGGGCAAACCAAGGCCGAAGCAGAGAAATTAGTCTTGAAGACGAACAGCCTAAATGATCTTGTAACTTGTTGCATACGTCCTGGTAGCATTTTTGGTCCTGGTGATCATGTAATACCAGTTCTTGATCACTATGGAAAAATACACGTAAGGAACTATACATGACATGCTTACAATTTAATATTACTTTTAGTGGTTCATTTCAAATATTACTGTTAGTGGTGAATTAGGTAGTAATTAATATTTCATTGGTATAGCCTAGTATTCAAAGATTTGACGAGTACATAGCTACTATTACAAAATAAATAAATGGTTGTAGCAATTTTATTTGAAACCTACATATAGATTATGTGTTAGGATGAGCACTAGTACAAAATTGATTTTAAAAGATGCCACTTGACTTCCACTTGCTTTAGTGAAGCGTACCCAACAGTTTGGTTACAAGCATATGCCTATACTTGTCCATGAGGCACGAGGCCCGACGGCACGGCCTATGACACGGTGTTTTGGCCCGGCTCGAGCACGGCACGACACGGTGGATGGGCCGTGTCTAGGCCACCACTTAGGCACGTGGCATGGCATGGGCACGGCCCGATCTAAGAGGCGGCACGGGAGTGGCACGAAGATTGTGATTCCAACTACTTGTTCAGTTAAAATAAGCTGTTAAAATGATTTATGATAACTAATAGTTGAATTGTGACATGTTAAAATTGATGAACACTTGTCAAAACCTGAAAATATGAACACTTACGAAAATTTTGAAGTGTTTCTCGTCTGACGGGCCATGGGCCGGCACGGCACGACAGGCGGCACGGCACGGCAAAACGGCCCGTGGGTCGGCCGTGGGCCGACAGTCAGGCACGAAGCACGACTAGGCACGGCACGGGCTAACACGGCACGGCACGACGGCCATCTATACATATGCCCATAGCCAGGCTGTGATGATGCTAAACTTCAGTTTATTTGGATGCCTACATGGAGCCCTTAGTATATATGTCCCCGGCCGTGCAAAAGCAGCCTATGAGACTGCCCCCCTAGAAACGAAAATGGAATCTGTTTGTCCTCAGCTAGGCACCTGGAATGCTTCGTCTTAGAAAGCTAATATGGAATTAGCAAATAATTACCATATTATAAGCCATATTAGTATATATCAAGGTAGACTAAGGCTTCACGTACATGGTAAAATAACTAATATATACAATCCATTGAAACAAATAAATATTATCTTATTACTAGTTTTTTTTTTCATTCTGCTTTAATACGAAGTATCCTGTCGTAGCCAACCAAACAAACGCTCTACTTAGCCTGTTTCTGTAGATTCATTGAAGCAAGCAACAACCAGTTGCATGTCGAACCTGTCTGCACCCATCCTGGCTGGTATAATCGATCCAGCCTCCGTTGAGAAGGAAACTGAACACTCGATTACAGAGATAGACGTGTTACGAAGCCTGCCTCTCTATGGATGTTTACAACATGTATCTTAGGTCCACCTCTGTAAATAATTGTCCAAAACAAGTTCATAACGTTTCATATTGATTTAGATTAACTCAAACTATCTCAAAACATTGTAGAGCTCAACATGATCTATAGTTTTTTAGCTCACATATTCTATAGTTGTTAGCTCACAACATGATCCCTATTTTTAGTTTTATGTCCCAAATACATGTTTTTATGTAATCTAGAATTGAAATTCAAAATTTAAAATTTCCAAATAACCATAGATGGTGTTATGCACTATACAAAATAATTGTGACTTGTTCCCATATTGAAACTTTTTTTTTGGCATTTTTACCGTTGTTTTTTGTTTTGTAGAAATCATTTCCAAGGCTAGGCCTTTTAACGGCAAGCCCCTTTAAGCCACCTACCTGAACACATCTATCTAGTTGTGCCAATCCTGAAAATGCTTTTTGTAGTGGCGTAGCATAGTATGCTGTTGTACAAACAAAAGAATGGCTATATATCATTTGTAACTTCATTTTGTTGTACATGTATTTGTCGTTGTATTAATTTCTAAGTTTAATACAAAGCTATTTTTAGCAAAATTTTAATACAAAGTTTTTGGAATTGGAATCTCCATATGTATTGTCTGAAGGTAACCTATTGTATTCCTTGCAGTTTATT